>CAMQQG010000420.1:0-24020 GCA_947034895.1 Rhytidiadelphus loreus | reverse complement strand
AACCCGCCGCCGGCTGAATCGAGGTGACCCCGATGAACGAACCCCAGATTTTCGATGTCGTCGTGATCGGCGGGGGCCCGGCTGGCGCCACCGCCGCGCACGATCTGGCGCGGCTCGGCCGCTCGGTGCTGCTGCTCGACCGGGCAGGGCGCATCAAGCCGTGTGGCGGGGCGATTCCACCGCGGCTCATCAAGGACTTCGGCATCCCCGATTCGCTGCTGGTCGCCCGCGCCACTGCGGCGCGCATGGTGTCGCCGAAAGACGAGCGGGGGTCGACATCCGATCGACAACGGTTTCGTCGGTATGGTCGATCGTGACCAGTTCGACGAATGGCTGCGCTGCCGGGCGGCGGCCTGTGGTGCCGAGCGGCGCATCGGCACCTTCGACCGCCTGACGCGCGGCGACGACGGCATCAGCGTCGTCCATTTCGAGCAGCGCATCGTCGACAAGCGGGCCGAGGGTGCCGACAAGCGCGTCACCCGCCCTGCCAGCGTCCGTGCCCGTTCGGTGATCGGCGCCGACGGCGCCCGCTCGCAGGTCGCGAAGCAGGCGATCCCGGGCGCCAAGGACACGAAGTATGTGTTCGCTTATCACGAGATCATCCGCACCCCGACCGCGCCGCCCGCCGGCTTCGACGCGTCGCGCTGCGACGTCTACTACCGCGGCACCGTGTCGCCGGATTTCTACGGCTGGGTCTTTCCGCACGGCGACACGATGAGCGTCGGCACCGGCAGCGCCGACAAGGGCTTCTCGCTGCGCGGCGCCGTCGGCGACCTGCGGGCCGCGGCCGGCCTGGCCGGCACCGAGACCTTGCGCCGCGAAGGTGCGCCGATTCCGATGAAGCCGCTCAAGCGCTGGGACAACGGCCGCGACGTGGTGCTCGCAGGCGACGCCGCCGGGGTGGTCGCGCCGGCCTCCGGCGAGGGCATCTACTACGCGATGGCTGGTGGCCGGCTCGCCGCCGAATCGGTGCAGGCGTATCTGGCGACGGGCGATTCGCGGTCGCTGGCCCTGGCGCGCAAGCGCTTCATGAAGGCCCATGGCACGGTCTTCTTGGTGCTGGCCATCATGCAGCGTTTCTGGTACTCGAACGACCGGCGGCGCGAACGCTTCGTCAGCATTTGCAAGGACCGCGACGTGCAGCAACTCACCTTCGAGTCCTACATGAACAAGGAGCTGGTGCGCAAACGCCCGATGGCGCACGTGCGCATCTTCTTCAAGGACATGGCGCATCTGTTCGGGCTGGCGCGTGTATGACGCAGGCGTTGATGCCGGTGGGTGCGCGGCTCTGGCAACCGGTGCTGGTGGCCGCGGCCGCGGCGTTTTCCGTCAGCCTCCTCGGGGGCCTGATGACCGACATCGGTGCCTGGTACCTGAGCCTGAAGCAACCGCCGTGGAAACCGCCGGACTGGGCGTTCGGGCTCATCTGGACGACGATCTTCGCGCTTGCGGCGGCTGCAGGCGTCACCGGCTGGCGGCGCTTGCCGACCAAGGTGGCGCGCGAGTGGATGCTGGTGCTTTTCGCGTTGAACGGCTTCCTCAACGTGTTCTGGAGCCTGCTCTATTTCCGCCTGCACCGGCCGGACTGGGCGCTGCTCGAGGTGCCGCTGCTGTGGCTCTCGGTGCTGTTGCTGATGCTGCTGCTGTGGCGGTCCGCCAGAGCTGCGTCCTGGCTGCTCGCGCCCTACCTGGTCTGGGTGAGCATCGCCAGTGTGCTGAACTGGGACACCGTCCGGCTGAACGGCCCGTTCGGGTCCGCATGAGGCGGCACCGATGAGCCTTCCGATGGCCGACCTGATCGACGCCGTGATCGCCTTCACCGTCGTCGAATGCCTGGCGCTCGTCCTCTATCACCGCCTGACGGGCAAGGGCGTCGCGCCGCGCGAATTCCTTGTCAACATGGTCTCCGGCCTATGCCTGATGCTGGCGCTGCGCGGGCTCGCCCGCGACGCCGCCGACTTCTGGACCCTGCTCGCGCTGCTGGCGGCGGGCGCGGCCCATGGCACCGACCTGCTGCTGCGCTGGCGCCGCAAGTTCCTACGATCGAACACGAACCGGAGCGTTTTGACATGAGCCTCGTCGCACTCGGGCTGGACCATCACAGCGCACCGCTGGACCTCCGCGGCCGCTTCTCCTTTCCGGCCGACAAGCTGGTGCCGGCGCTGCAGTCGTTCCGCGGCCATCTGCTGCAGAACCATCTGCGCGGCGCGACCGAAGTCGCCATCGTCTCGACCTGCAACCGCACCGAGTTGTACGTCGGCACCGAGGGCGCCGCGAACGACGAAGTGGCGCATCAGGCGCTCGGCTGGCTGGCGGAATCGGGCCGCATGCCGGTCGAGGCGCTGCGTCCCCACTTCTACCGGCGCGAAGACGCGGGCGCCGCACGACATGCCTTTCGACTCGCGAGCGGCCTGTCGTCGATGGTGGTCGGCGAGACGCAGATCCTCGGGCAGATGAAGCTGGCGGTGCGCGAGGCCGACAGCGCCGGCACGATGGGTGCGACGCTGCACCAGTTGTTCCAGCGCTCGTTCGCCGTCGCCAAAGAGGTCCGCACCGGCACAGAGATCGGCATGCACACCATCAGCCTGGCGGCGGCGATCGTGCGGCTCGCGACCGATCTCTTCGAGGACTTCGGCGAACTGAAGGTGCTCTTCATCGGCGCCGGCGAGATGGCGGCGCCGGTGCTGGCGCATCTGGCGGGCAAGGGCCCGAAACAGTTGACGATCGCCAACCGCAGCGTCGAACGCGGCGAGGCGCTGGCCGTGCATTTCGGTGCGGAAGCGATCGGCCTGGTCGCGGCGATGGCGCGGCTCGCGGAGTTCGACGTGGTGGTGTCGTGTACCGCCAGCCAGGTGCCGGTGATCGGGCTCGGCGCTGTCGAACGGGCGCTGAAAAGCCGTCGCCGCAAGCCGATGCTGATGGTCGACCTGGCGGTGCCGCGCGACATCGAGGCCGAAGTCGCGGGCCTCTCCGATGTCTACCTCTACACGATCGACGACCTGGCTGGGATTGTCGCCGCCGGCAGCGCCAAGCGGCATGCCGCGGTCGACCAGGCGGAGACGATCATCGAATCGGGCGTGCAGGATTTCATTCGCTGGCAGGACACGCGCGGCAGCGTGCCCTTGATCCAGGCGCTGCAGAGCCAGGCGGAAACCTGGCGCGCCGCCGAGCTGGTGCGTGCGCGCAAGCTGCTGGCCAAGGGCGAGAACATCGATGCGGTGCTCGAAGCCCTGTCGCGCGGCCTGACGCAAAAGATGCTGCACGGGCCGATGGCGGGCCTGCAAGGGACCGAGGGCGAGGAACGCACGGCCCTCACCACCGCGCTGTCAAGGCTCTTTCTCAGTTGCCCGATGCGCCCCCGCGCGACCAGCTGAGTGTGTCTTTGACGGATTGCGCGGCATCGCCCCTTACTTCGCGATCCGGGTGGTCGTTGCCACGTAGACCAGTTCGCTGAAGTGGCCCAGGCGCAAGGTGCGCTGGTTGGGGTTGAGCGTCGCGTCGTTGCGCAGCACGCCGCAGTAGGTGCTAGTCAGGCCATTGACGAAATCGGCCTTCGGGGTCGACGGCGCGGCGCGGCGAAGCGTCCGGACGATCTGCTCCACATGCTGCGGCATGTCGGCATCGGTGATCGTCGCGAGCTGCCCGGCGATGTCGTTCTTCCGGTCGCCGATCGCCTGCGCGAGCGGTGAGGCGCCGACGGCGGGGCACGACAGGGCGCTGCCCGCGGTCATCAGGGTGTCGGTCTTCTTGCGGATCTCGCCGACGGTTCCGGCTTGCGCGGTCGCAGGCGCGTCGTCGCCCCAGGTCTGGCGCACGTAGTTGGCGACATCGGCGACTTCCTGGTCGGTCATGCCGGCGCCGATGGCGATCATCGGCGCGTAGTTCTTCGTCGCCGGCAGCCCGCCGAGCACGACCTGGATGACGTTTTGCGGCCCCTTGGCGTTGACCGCGCCATTGCCGGCCAGGGCCGGTATCGCCCCGCGGACGCCCTTGCCGTCGACCCCGTGGCACGACGAGCAATAGGTCAGGTAGGCGTCGCCGCCCGGCGCGGTGCGGCCGGCGTAGAGCTGCAGCCGCTTGTCGCCGTCGGACTTCGGCGTGGTGGTCTTCAGGTAGGCCGCGACGGCCAGCAGGTCGGCATCGGTGAGGTGGCTGAGGCTGCGGACGGTCTCGGCCATCGGCCCGGCGGCGACGCCCTTGCCCGGTGCGGAGCCGGTCTTCAGGTAGGTCGCGATGTCGGTGTTGCTCCAGGCGCCGATGCCGTCGTGCGGGTCGGACGTGATGTTGGGCGCATACCAGTTGTCGATGACGCCGCCCTGGAATGCTTCGCGAAAGCGCGAGGTGCCGGCGACGGGGCGGCTGTTGTGGCATTCGCCGCAATGCGCCAGGCCGTTCACGAGGTAGGAGCCGCGGTTGACCTCGTCCGATTGCGCCGGGTCGGGCTTGAATTCGCCGGCGGTGAAGAATGCCGCGCGCCAGGCCAGCATCGAGGTGCGGATGCTGACCGGGAAGATGAGCTTGTTCGGCAGCCGCGCCTGCTTGACCGGCGGCTGCGAGAAGAGCCACGCCTTGATCGCCAGCGCGTCCTCGCGGGTCACGGTCGTGTACCAGGGAAACGGCATCGCCGGGTACAAGTATTCGCCCTTGTGGCCGATGCCCTCGTGCATCACGCGGTAGAACTGGTCGTCGGTCCAGTTGCCGATGCCGGTCTGCTTGTCGGGCGTGATGTTGGGCGACATGATGGTGCCGAACGGCGTGTCCATCGCCAGGCCGCCGGCGAGCGGCTTGCCGCCCTTGGACGTGTGGCAGGCGATGCAGTCGCCCGCGTTCGCCAGGTAGGCACCGCGCGAGATCAGGTCGCTCGCTGCGTCGGCCGCGAAAGCCGATTGCGCCGCCAGCCCGATGCCGGCTGCCCCCATGCTGGTGACAAGCAGTCGTCTGAAGGCGTTGGGCATCGGAAGCTCGAGGAAGTGGAGCAGCAGTTTTCCCCTGCGCCTCCCTTTCCTTCGATCAGCCGGCGCAGCGACCTGCCGTAGGACGTTTCCGAACTCGGTGAAGCGGATGCGGTCGGGTCGGGCAGGGTGCCGTCGCCCCGCTCCTTCCGCCGCGGGATCGACTGCCCGCCTACCGCGCCAGCAATTTGTTCCGCCGCTCGATCAAGCGCAGGATCATCGGCGTGAAGATCAGCTGCATCGCCAGCTCCATCTTGCCGCCCGGCACCACCAGCGTGTTGGCGCGCGACATGAACGAATCGTGCAGCATGCTCAGCAGGTAGGGCATGTCGATGCCCTTCGGGTTGGCGAAGCGGATCACGACCAGGCTCTCGTCCGCGGTCGGGATGCTGCGGGCGATGAACGGGTCGGAGGTGTCGACCACCGGCACGCGCTGGAAGTTGATGTGGGTGCGGACGAACTGCGGGCAGATGTAGTGCACATAGTCGTGCATGCGCCGCAGGATCACGTCGGTGACGGCCTCGGTCGAATAGCCGCGGGTGTTCTTGTCGCGCTGCAGTTTCTGGATCCATTCGAGGTTGATCACCGGCACCACGCCGATCAGCAGGTCGACCCGGCCGGCGATGTCGACCTCCTCCGTCGCGACGCCGCCGTGCAGGCCTTCGTAGAACAGCAGTTCGCTCTCCGGCAGCGGCGCCCAGGCGGTGAAGGTGCCGGGCTCCTGTCCGTAGGGCGCGGCTTCCTCGGCGTTGTGCAGGTACTTGCGGCAGCGGCCGTTGCCGCATTCGCCGTAGTCGCGAAACAGCGACTCGAGTTCCTTGAAGAGGTTGGCCTCGGCGCCGAAGTGGCTGAAGTGGCGGTTGCCGCTCGCCTCCTCCTCGGCCATCGCCAGCTTCATCGCCTGGCGGTCGTGGCGATGGAAGCTGTCGCCTTCGACGATCGCCGCGCGCACCGCTTCGCGCCGGAAGATGTTCTCGAAGGTCTTCGTCACCGAGGTGGTGCCGGCGCCCGAGGAGCCGGTGATCGCGATGATGGGGTGTTTGACGGACATGGTGGCGACCCGATCAGTGGGCTTCGGCGAACAGGCCGCGCCGGCCGAAGAGCGGCGAGTCGAAGGTGTCGGGCGGCTCGTCCTCGTGGTAACGCTCGATGCGGCCGACTTCGTCCGCCGAGCCGAAGACGAAGCCGATGCGCTGGTGCAGCGACTGGGGCTGCGTGTCCATCAACCGGCCGCGTCCGGTGCTGGCGCGGCCGCCGGCCTGTTCGATCAGGAAGGAGATCGGGTTGGCTTCGTAGAGCAGCCGCAGCCGTCCGGCGAGGCTCCGGTCCTTGCTGTCGCGGGGGTAGAGGAAGACGCCGCCGCGCATCAGGATGCGGTGGGTTTCGGCCACCAGCGAGGCGATCCAGCGCATGTTGAAGTCGGCGCCCCGCGGGCCCGTCTGCCCCGCCAGGCATTCGTCGACGTAGCGCTTCACCGCCGGTTCCCAGAAGCGGCTGTTCGACGCGTTGATCGCGAACTCGCGGGTCGCCTCGGGCACCTTCAGGTTCGGGTGGCTCAGCACCCACTCGCCGAGCATCGGGTCGAGCGTGAAGGCGTGCGTGCCGCGGCCGAGCGTCAGCACCAGCATCGTCGACGGCCCGTAGATCGCGTAGCCGCCGCAGACCTGGGCGCTGCCGGGCTGCAGGAAGTCCTGCGCCTGGGCATCGACATGCGGCGTCGGTGCGCGGACGATCGAGAAGATGCTGCCGACCGCGACGTTGACGTCGATGTTCGAGGAGCCATCCAGCGGGTCGAACATCAGCAGGTATTTGCCGCGCGGGTAATGCGCCGGCAGGGTGTAGACCGATTCCAGTTCCTCCGACACCATGCCCGCGACGTGCCCGCCCCATTCGTTGGCGCGCAGGAAGAGGTCGTTGCTGATGACGTCGAGCGGCTTTTGCGTCTCGCCCTGCACGTTGACGGCCGCTGCCTCGCCGCTGCCGGTGGCGCCGAGCGCCCCGAACGCGACCTTGCAGGCGATCGCCTTGCAGGCGAGCGACACGTCGGTGATCAGCGCGTTCAGGTCGCCGGTGGCGTCGGGCGCGCGGCGCCTCTCCTCGATCAGAAACTGGGTGAGCGTGGCTTTTCCGCCGGTCGGCATGGGGAGTCTCCTGTCGAATGGTTCTGATTCAATCACGCCCGGCGGCGCGGCGCGACAGTTCGGCGAAGCCGAGCCAGGCGGCGTCGCTCAGGCGGTGGCCCGGCTCGTCGGGCAAGGGACGAGACGGGTCGCCGAGCGCGGGCAACTCGAGGGCGGCGCCCGAGAAATCGTCGCCGGTCGTCCAGAAGCTGGGCGTCACGAGCGTCCACAGTCGGGCGGCGACGGCCGCCTGCACGCCGTGGGCCGAGTCCTCGATCGCCACCGCATGCTCGGGGGCCATGTCGAGCGTGTGCAGCGCCAGTTCGTAGATCTCGGGCGACGGCTTTTTCGCCCGCACCTGGTCGCCGCAGGCGATGACGCTGAAGAGGTCGAGGCCGCGGCTGCCGAAGGCCGACTGCAGCAGCGCGTCGATGTTCGCCGCGGTCGTCGTGCTGGCGATGGCGAGCTTGCAGCCGGCATCGAGCGCTTCGTTCATCAGCCGCTCGACGCCGCTGCGCAGCGGCACCGCGCCGCCTGCCACGGCAGCGCTGAAGAATCGCGTCTTCTCGGCATGGAGAGCCGGGATCGCGTGATGCAGCCGTCGACGTTCGGCCGCCGTGACGGCCAGCGTGTCGACGTAGCTCGCGATGCGCTCCTTGCCGCCGGTCACCCGCAGCAAGTCGCGGTATTCGGCCGCGTCCCAGACCCAGCCGAGGCCGTGGCGCTCGAAGGCGAGGTTGAACGCGACGCGGTGCGCTTCCTCGGTGTCGGCAATCGTGCCGTCGACGTCGAAGATCAGTGCCTGCAGCGCCATGGCGGGGTCACGAGGCCGGGCCGAAGACGCGGCTGGCCAGGATGTCTTCGGCCGTCAGGGTGCTGAGCTGATCGCGCGTCAGGGCGGTGTCGGCGGTGAACAGCCGCGTCGCGTGGCGCAGGCGGATGCGGTCGAGGGCGTTGCGGATCGAACGCGCATTGGCGAAGTGCGGTTGTGCCCGCCGCAACGACACATAGCGGCTGAACGCCGGCTCGGCGGTCGCATCGAATCGGTAATTCAGGTGCTTCAACATCAATTGCGCAATCTGCAGCAATTCGGACTCGCTGTAATCCGGGAAATCGATGTGGTGGGCGACGCGTGAGGCCATGCCCGGATTGCTGCTGAAGAAGGTGTCCATGCGATCCTTGTAGCCGGCCAGGATCACGACCAGGTCGTCGCGGTGGTTCTCCATCGTCTGCAACAGGATCTCGATCGATTCCTGGCCATAGTCGCGTTCGTTCTCGGGCTTGTAGAGATAGTAGGCCTCGTCGATGAAGAGCACGCCGCCCATCGCCTTCTTGAGGACCTCTTTTGTCTTCGGCGCGGTGTGGCCGATGAACTGGCCGACCAGGTCGTCGCGCGTCACCGCGACGAGGTGGCCCTTGCGCACGTAGCCGAGCTCCTTCAGCACCTCGGCCATGCGCATCGCGACCGTCGTCTTGCCGGTGCCGGGGTTGCCGGTGAAGCACATATGCAGCGACGGCGGCGTCGACTGCAGGCCGTGTTCGCTGCGCAGCTTGTCGATCAGCAGCAGCGCGGCGATGTCGCGGATGCGGCCCTTCACCGGCGCCAGGCCGACCAGTTCGGCGTCGAGCTGGTCGAGCACCGCACGCACGCCCGAGGCTTCGAGCAGGGCCGATGGCGTCTGGCTGAGGGTCGCCTCCATCGGCCTAGTACCGCTCGCCTTCGCCGCGCGACGCCACCGAGTAGCTCTCGATGCTGTAGCGGATGTTGCGTCCGCCTTCCTCGGTGCGGATCAGCCGGAAGCCGGGCTCCTTGGCCGGCCGGTTGACGATGAACGACATGCGCACCGATTCGACACCCTGGGTCGAATCGAAGGCGGTCACGCGCACATAGTGGCTCGGGTAGGCCTTGCGGCAGGCATTGATCTCCTGCAGGATGCCGGCCGGGTCTTTCAGGTCGAACATCGGGTTGCCGTACATCTCCCAGTAGGTGTTGCGCGGGTGCGGGTCGTCGGTGTATTCCACGCCGACCGCGTAGTTCTTGCCGAGTGCGTATTCGATCTGGCGGGTGATCTGCACGTCGGTCAGGTCGGGCAGGAACGAGAACTGGCCCTGGGTGACGCGCTTGCCGGTGTTGGTCATCATGATGGTGGTTCCTTCAGGCTGGAGTGACGCGAGTGATGCGATGACGCGCGTGACGCGCGTCAGGCGCTGGCGGTGGCGGTGGCCACGAAGTCGGCGGTGTCGGTCGACTCGTAGTTGAAGCTCACGTCGCCCCAGGTGTCGAGTGCGGCCTTCAGCGGCGTGCACCATTTGGCGGCGTCGCGCAGGATCTGCGGCCCTTCGTTCCAGATGTCGCGCCCCTCGTTGCGGGCCAGGACCATCGCCTCCAGCGCCACCCGGTTCGCCGTCGCACCGGCCTGGATGCCCTGCGGGTGGCCGATCGTGCCGCCGCCGAACTGCAGCACCACGTCGTCGCCGAGGTAGGTCAGCAGCTGGTGCATCTGGCCGGCGTGGATGCCGCCCGAGGCGACCGGCATCACCTTGTTGAGCGATGCCCAGTCCTGTTCGAAGAAGAGGCCTTTTTCGAGCTGCATCTCGGTGTGCGTGTCGAGCAGCGTGTCGTAGAAGCCGCGGATCATCTGCGGGTCGCCTTCGAGCTTGCCGACGACCGTGCCGGCGTGGATGTGGTCGACGCCCGCCATGCGCATCCATTTGCAGATGACGCGAAAGTTCATGCCGTGGTTCTTCTGCCGCGAATAGGTGCTGTTGCCGGCGCGGTGCAGGTGCAGGATCATGTCGTTCTTGCGCGCCCAGAGCGCCATGCTCTGGATCGCGGTGTAGCCGATCACCAGGTCGATCATGATGATGACGCTGCCCAGGCTCTTGGCGAAGTCGGCGCGGGCGTACATCTCCTCCATCGTCCCCGCGGTCACGTTCAGGTAGTGGCCCTTGACCTCGCCGGTCGCCGCACTCGCCTTGTTGACCGCGTCCATGCAGTAGAGGAAGCGGTCGCGCCAGTGCATGAACGGTTGCGAGTTGATGTTCTCGTCGTCCTTCATGAAGTCGAGCCCGCCCTTCAGGCCCTCGTAGACGACCCGGCCGTAGTTGCGGCCCGACAGGCCCAGCTTCGGCTTGGTGGTCGCGCCGAGCAGCGGCCGGCCGAATTTGTCGAGCCGCTCGCGTTCGACGATCACGCCGGTCGCCGGACCCTGGAAGGTCTTGAGGTAGGCGACCGGAATGCGCATGTCTTCCAGGCGAAGCGCCTTCACGGCCTTGAAGCCGAAGACGTTGCCGATGATCGACGCCGTCAGGTTGGCGATCGAGCCGCCTTCGAACAGGTCGATGTCGTAGGCGATGTAGGCGAAGAACTGGGCGTCGGTCCGTGTGCCGGGGCCGGTGTTGGGGACGGTGTCGACGCGGTAAGCCTTGGCGCGGTACAGGTCGCAGGCGGTCAGGCGGTCGGTCCAGACGACCGTCCAGGTGGCGGTCGACGATTCACCCGCCACGGCGGCCGCCGCCTCTTCCTCGTCGACGCCTTCCTGCGGCGTGATGCGGAACATCGCGATCACGTCGGTCTCCTTCGGCACGTAGTCGGGCTGCCAGTAGCCCATCTGCTTGTACTTCAGGACACCGGCGCTGTAGCGTTTCTTGCTGTCGGTGATCGGCTTGACGTCGTCCATTTTGCCCATGACTGTCTCCTTGGTAAGTCGGTGGCGTGAACGAAATGTAGGGTGGCCGCGAGATTCGGGTAAGTTAAATCTTTTGACATCGACATCAGCATTTGCTAATGTTTCGAATGCCCTTGTCCCGCAATGCGTCCTTCCGCCAGCTCGCGACTTTCCATGCGGTGGCGCGCCTCGGCAGCGTCTCGGCCGCGGCCGAGGAGATGCACTTGACGCAGCCGGCGGTGTCGATCCAGATCGGCATCCTCGAGGCCTCGGCGCTGACGCCGTTGCTGCAGCGCAGCGGCCGCGGCATCCGCCTGACCGAGGCCGGCGAGTTGCTGGCCGGCTATGCCGGGCGCATCCTCGATCTGTGGCGGGAGGCGGGTGAGGAAATGGCGACGCTGCAGGGCGTCTTCGCCGGCACGCTGCGCGTCGGCGCGGTCACCACCGCCGAGTATTTGCTGCCGCCGCTGCTCGTGACCTTCGCGAACGCGAACCCGAAGGTGAAGGTGAAACTGCAGGTCGGCAACCGCGACGAGATCGTCCGCCTGCTCGCCGGCCACGAGATCGATGTCGCGATCATGGGGCGGCCACCGGCCGAGTTGAAGACCGTCGCCAGCGCGTTCGCGAAGCACCCGATGGCGTTCGTCGCCGCACCGACCCATCCGGCCGTGCGGGCTGCGGATCTCGGCGTCGCGGCGCTGGCCAGCGCCCATCTGCTGGTGCGCGAGCGCGGCTCCGGCACCCGCACCACGGTCGAGAAGATCTTCAAGGACGCGGGCGTGCCGCTGCGCATCGGCTCGGAGATGTCCAGCAACGAGGCCATCAAGCAGATGTGCGCGGCCGGCTTCGGCGTTGCCTTCCTGTCACTGCACACCTGCGTGCTGGAGATCGATGCCGGGTTGCTGCAGTTGCTGCCGCTGCCGGACAACCCGATCGAGCGCGACTGGTTCGTGATGCACCTGGCGTCGCGCCAGTTGCCGCAGGTCGCGGTGGCCTTCGAGCGGTTTCTGGGGGAAGAAGCGCAGCTCCAGATCGAGCGGCGGCTGGGCCCGCTCGGGCGGCCGCGGAAGAAGGCGCTGCGGGCGAAGGTGACGCGCAGGGTCGGGGTGCGTTGACCTCGAGGCGGGCGTTGCCTTGCCGCGAGTTGCCCACAGCAGCAGGCGCCGGGACACACCCCGCAGTGTCGAACGCTGCCCCTAAAGATTCGCCAGCAACGCCGCGGCCTTCTCGAACTGCAGGGTCTGGATGTACTCGTGCCTGTCGTGATAGTCGGCCTTGCCCAAGCGTCGACGCAGTTGCGGCGCAAGCGCGTTGAAGCCTTCGATCGCGCTCAGGCTTTGCCGGCCCAGCAACGAGCGCAGCGCTTGCAGGCGGTGGGTGTCGACCTCCGCGTCGATGTGCGGCGCGTCCTGGCCCGACGCACTTTCGGCTGGCGAGGGCAGGGCCTGCACACAGATCCTCAGGCGCTCGATCTTCAAACCCAGCTTGTGCCGCCACTGCCTCAGGCGCGTGGTGTCCTGCTCGCGGGCGGCGGTTTCGGCTTGCGTGGCGAGCTCACAGATCGCCTTGGCGCCGAGCATGCCGGCGCTGCCCGCGAGCTTGTGCATGCGCGCCGCCCAGGCCTTGTTGTCGACGTCGGCGCGGGCCGGGGCCGGGTCGGGCGCCAGATCGCCGAATTCGCCGACCAGCCGCCTCAGCATCGAGCGGAACAGGTCCAGGTCGTCGCCGAGCCGCTCGCGCACGTCGTCGGTGTCGATGCCTTCGATCTCCGGCCAGGCGGTCGATCGTTCAACAGCGGCCGCGGCCGCCGGCATCGGCGACGACGGCCGCGCATGGCCCAGCAGCGTCCGCACCAGGCTTTGCGCGTCGAACGGCTTGGTGACGAAGCCGTCCATGCCGGCAGCGCCCGCCCGCTGGTGCTCGTTGGTCAATGCCCCGGCCGTCAGCGCGATCACGGGCAGCCGCGTCAGCCCCAGTTCGCTGCGGATGCGCTGCGTCGCCTCGTGGCCGTCGAGCACCGGCATCTGCACGTCCATCAGCACGACATCGAAGGCCCCCGGCTGATCCCGCAGCAGTTCCACGGCCTCCAGCCCGTTGCGGGCGAGCGTGACGGTCGCGCCCTCGCGCTCGAGGATTCGTTGCGCGACCTCCAGGTTGATCTCGCTGTCGTCGGTGACGAGCACCCGAATGCCTTGCAGCATGCGGCCCGCGTGCCAGTCGAGCGCGATCGGGCGGGCGAGCGCCGCGTCGTCGGCGATGCCGAACGTCAATTCGAACCAGAACCTGCTGCCCTGACCCGGCGCGCTGTCGAGCCCGACGGTGCCGCCCATCGCCGTCACCACCCGTTTGACGATCGACAGGCCCAGCCCGGTGCCGCCGAAGCGCCGCTTCGTCGTCGAGTCGGCCTGCATGAAGGGGGCGAAGAGGCGCGCCTGCACGTCCGCGGCAATGCCGATGCCGGTGTCGATGACCTCGAAGCGCAGGCGGGCCGTGTCGCCATCCTGTTGCAGCGTCTGCACCCCGACGGTGACGCTGCCGCGGTCGGTGAACTTGATGGCGTTGGCGACCAGGTTGGTCAGCACTTGACCGAGCCGGGCGGCGTCGCCGACGAGGGCGTCCGGCAGCTCGGGCGGTGCCGCGACCGAGAAGCGGATGCGCCTGGCCTCGGCCTGCACCGACATCATGCCGCTCAGTTCGTGCAGGACGGTCGTCAGCTCGAACGGCGTCGATTCCAGTTCGAGCTCGCCGGCCTCGATCTTCGACAGGTCGAGCACGTCGTCGATGACCCGCAGCAGCGACTTCGCCGCGTAGTGCAGCTTGTCGATCATGCCGGTCTGCTCGGCGTCGAGGGCGGACTGCGCGAGCAGGTAGGTCAGGCCGATCACCGCGTTCATCGGTGTGCGGATCTCGTGGGTCATGTTGGCGAGGAACTGGCTCTTCGCGGCATTGGCGCGCTTGGCCTCGTGCAACGCGAGCCGCATCGAGGCCTCCAGCTCCTTGGCGACGGTCACGTCGTGGGCGATGCGGAGCAAGCCCAGCGACGCCCCGTTGGCCGCGTGCATTTCGGTTACCACCAGCGAGACCTGCAGGCGGCTGCCGTCTTTCCTGACGTAGGTCCATTCCTGCGGCGTGTTGAGCGTCGCCGTGTGGGTGAAGACGGTGTCCGCCTCGATCGACCTTCCCCGGTCTGCGCTCATCGCCGCGGTCCGCTGCTGCACTTCGTCGACATCATGGAACCGCAGCGGCGTCGCCTGGCCGATGACTTCCGCGGCGCTGTAGCCCAGCATGCGCTCGGCGCCGGCATTGAAGACGGTGATCGCCCCCGACGGACCGGACGCGATGATCGAGACCTGCGACGCCGAGTCCAACACCGTCTTCAGCAGCGAGGCGGCCCGGGCGAGCTCGATCTCCGCGCGCTTCATGTCGGTGATGTCGATGTTGACCCCTGTCATGCGCATGGGCACACCGGCGGCGTCGCGGAGCACCCGAGCGTTGGCGCGGAGGTGCCGTTCCTCGCCGTTCGGCCAGAAGATCCGGAACTCGGTGTCGTAGTCGCCTTCGCCGCGCAGCGCCGCCTGCAACGCGCCCGCGGCGCGCTCCCGGTCGTCCGGATGCAGGCTGTTCATCCACACGGCGTAGGGTTCGTGCTCAGCGCTGCGCTGCCTGCCGTAGAGGCGGTACATGCGGTCGTCCCACGACGCGCCGTCGGCGGCCAGCTCCAGCTCCCAGACGCCGATCGCCGCCGAATCGGCAGCGATCTCGAACCTTTCGTTGGCTTGTTTCAGCGAGGCATCGGCCTGCTTCCTCTCGTCGATGTCCTGGAACGCGCCGGCCAGGCGGATCGCCCGGCCGCCTTCGAACTCGGCCTTGCCCTGGGTGCGCACCCAGATCCGCCGGCCCCGGGCGGTGACGAACGGCAGTTCCAAGTCCCAAGGCGTGCCGTCGGCGACGGCCCGGGCGACAGCCGCCTCGATCGTCGACCGGGCCTCGGGCGCGTAGAAGTCGAGCGCCTGGGGCAGGCTGGGGAGCTCGCCGAGCGGCAATTCGTGGATCCGGAAGGTCTGCTCGGTCCAGGTCAAGGCCTCGGTGCGCAGGTCGAGCTCCCAACCGCCGACGCCGGCGATCTCGCCGGCCCGGTCGAGGAATGTCTTGCTCGCCCGCAACGTCTGCTCGGCCTGCTTGGCAGCGGTGTGGTCGAAACGGATCGACATGTACTTCTCGACCGTGCCGTCGGCACCGGCCAACGGCGCGATGATGCTGTCGACCCAGTAGCGGGAGCCGTCCCGGGCACGGTTGCAGATCTCGCCGCGCCACGGCCGGCCGGCGGTGATCGTCGCCCACATCTCGGCCCAGAACGCCGGTGCGTGTTCACCCGAATCGAGGATGCGGTGGTCCTGGCCCAGCAGCTCGTCGCGCCGGTAGCCCGAGAGCCGGCAAAAGGCCTCGTTGACGTCGACGATGCGGCCCGCGCGGTCGGCGACGGAGACGAGGGTGTGCAGCTGGATCGTGCTGAGCAGCGCCTCGTTCTCTCGCTGCGCGGCCGCCAGTCGCAGGCGCCCTTCGACCAGTTCGCTGACGTCGTTCTCCAGCTCGCGGCGCGCCGATTCGAGCAGGGCGGTTCGCTCGGCGACGCGGCGCTCGAGCGTGGCATTGAGGCGGCGCTGGCTGCGTGCGCTCTGCGCCAGCAGCCAGACCAGCACACTGGAGAGCAGCGTCAGCAAGCCGCCGACGGCGGCCACCCGGCTCGGCTCGGGCAGCTGCAGCTCCTCCAGCAAGAGCGGTCGGGCACGCATCTCGACCGTCCAGGTGCGGCCGTACATCGGCAGGTCGACGCGTTGCACGAGGCCCCCGGCCGCGGGTTCGGTGGCGCCCGGCGTCTGGAAGAACGCCTGCTGGTCGTCGCCCCGATCGTCCAGCGACAGGGTCAATCGACGGTCGTCGAGCGCCAGGCTGGCGAACAGCTTGTCGATGCGCAGCGGCGCGCCGGTCCAGCCGATCGTCGCCGCGACCCGGTCGGCCTCGGTCACGGTCGGTGCGCCGGGCCGGTAGATCGGCAGGACGAGCAACAGGTCGTGCTGGCCGGGCGAGGTCGCGTCGAAGAATTCGATCGGTGCGCTGATCGTTGCGGCACCGCGGCGCATCGCGGTCTCGAGCGCCCGACGGCGCGTCGGCTCGGAGGCGAAGTCCCGGCCGAGCGAGTCGGCGCTGATCGTCATCGGCGCCGCGTAGGTCAGCACATACCGGTCGCCCGCGTGCGGCGCCAATTGCCGCAGGGTGAACGCGGCGCCGACGTCCTGGCGTGCGGTCGCGAGAAAGGCCGGCATGTCGGCCTCGGCGACGCGCCAGATGACGCTGACCGTGCGTGCCCCGGGAAATTCGCGCTCGATGTCGCGCGACGCGCGCGAACGTTCGAAGCGCTGGCGTGTCATCGTCTTCGGGTCGTCGGCGAGGACCGTGCTGCGGGCGCCGAGCAGCGCGTGCTCGTAGCTGCGCATGCGCTCGGTCAACTGCGCGATCGGCGCCTGCGTCGATTCGCTGAAGCGCGCCCGGGCCGTCCGCGCGTTCGCCTCCATCTGCCGGTTCACGGCAACGGCGGTCAGCCCGAGG
This sequence comes from Rhytidiadelphus loreus, assembly GCA_947034895.1. Taxonomy (NCBI): domain Eukaryota; kingdom Viridiplantae; phylum Streptophyta; class Bryopsida; order Hypnales; family Hylocomiaceae; genus Rhytidiadelphus; species Rhytidiadelphus loreus. The sequence continues at coordinate 7,673 of CAMQQG010000420.1, read as the reverse complement.
CCGAGCGCGAGCGTGATGCTCGCGACCAGGCCGGGATGGCTCAACCCGTGCGCCCTGAACTGCATCGTCCTGGCGATCCTCACGTCGCCGTTCAGGCCGGATGCGGCGCGCCGACCGGCGTCGCCGCAGCCGAGCTGCCGACTTCGGCGATGTCGCGGCGGAACGCCCGCGACCGGCCGCCCCGCTTGGCCGCATAGAGCGCTTCGTCGGCGACCTTCAACAGGTTTTCCGGCAGGCACCCGGCGGCCAGCGAGCGGGCATCGCAGGCGTCGCAGCGGCCGACCCACCAGGCGCTCGCGGTGTCGTAGCAGCCGACGCCGACGCTGACCGTGAGGCAGGCGGACGTGGGCGAATCGGGGTGCCTGATTCGCAATCCCGCGACCCGGTCGACCAGTTGTTGCGCGAGATGCTCGGCGCCTGCACTCGGCGTGTCGGGCAGCAGCATCACGAATTCCTCGCCACCGTAGCGAGCCAGCAGGTCGGCCGGTCGCCGGCACGCTCCCTGGAGAGCCCCGGCCACTGCCTGCAGCACCGCGTCACCGGCCGGGTGGCCGTAGCCGTCGTTGTAGCGCTTGAAGTGGTCGACGTCGATCATCAGCAGCGCGATCGGCCGGCCATCACGCAGCGCGCGTGGCCACTCGAGGGCGAAGACGGCGTCGAACCGGCGCCGGTTGGCGACGCCCGTCAGCGCATCGACGCACGAGATGCGGACCAGCTCGTCCTGCATCTGCTTGAGGCGCAGTTGCGTCTCCACCCGCGCCCGCACCAACGACTCGCTGACCGGTTTGGAAATGAAATCAGCCGCACCGACGTCGAAGCCGGAAATTTCGAACTGCGGCTCTCGATAACTGGTCACGAAGACGACCGGCGTCGTGGCGAGCGCCGGGTCCGCCTTGATCCGGGCGCATACCTCGAAGCCGGTCATGCCGGGGAGTTCCGCATCGAGCAGGATCAGGTCGGGCGCGGCCTCGCGGACCTTTTGCAGCGCCGCCTCCCCGCTCATCGCGAAGCTCAGGTTGCCGCGATCATGGAGGATCTTGGCCATCAGCCGGATCGCGCCCGGGTCGTCATCGACCAGCAGGATGTCGGGCAGCTTCATCTTCGTTGACCGAGCGAATCCGCCTGCGGCGTGGCGTTCGCCGGCGCGGCCGTCGGCAGCACCAGGGTGAAGCAGCTGCCGTGGCCGGCGTGGCTCTGGAAACGGAGGCTGCCGTTCATGGCCTGCACCAACTGACGTGTGATCACCAGCCCGAGGCCGTGGCCGGGTGAGCCGCTGCGCTGCCGGCCGAGCCGGTTGAACGGTTGGAAGAGGCCCGCCAACTGGGCCGAATCCATGCCCATGCCGGTGTCGCGGACGGCGATGTGGACGCTGCGGTCGCTGTCGTCTTCCGCCACCTCGATCCCGACCGCGCCGCCAGGGCGGTTGTATTTGATCGCATTGGTCAGCAGGTTCAGCAGGCATTGATGGAGCCGCCCCGGATCGGCCCAGACCCGGAGGGCGGCGTCGCAAGGACGGCAACTCACGACCACCCCGGCGCGTGCCGCCAGCGCCGTGACGGCCGCCGCGGCGTCCTCGACACTGCGCTGCACGTCGAGCGACGAAGTCTCGAGCGCGAAGCGTGCACCGTCGGTGCGGCCGAGGGCCATCAGGTCGCTCATCAAGGTGCGCAGGTGGCCCGTGCTGGTCGCGATGTGTTGCAGGCGTGCCGCCTGCGCCGGCGGCAGGGGATTGGCTTCGTCGCCTGCCATCAATTCCACGAAGCCGGCGAGGCCGCTCAACGGGTTACCGATCTCGTGGGCGATGAACGACAGCATGCGGCTCTGGCTGGCGACCCGGGCTTCCATTTGCAGCCGCGCGTGGCGCTCGGCCTCCACCAGCTCGCGGTCGGCGATCTCGCGCAGCACGACGGTCATGAGCCGGTGCGCGCCGGTGCCGGTGTGCGAGACCGACACCTCCACCGGCACGTGGCGGCCCTGGCCCCGCGGCAGCACGAGTCGACGGGGGCTCGGGTGTTCGCCTGCGCCTGCGACCTCGGCCCAACGGTTGCCGAGCACGGCCCGCAGCGAGGCGCCGACCAAGGGGCCGTCCGGCGTCGGGAACAGGCGGCTGGCGGCGGCGTTCGCCAGCACGATGGTGCCCTCGGTGTTGCAGCTCAGGGTGGCATCCGCCGCTGCGGCGACGATCTCGGCGGCCCGCGCATCGCCGACCTGCCGCCAGTGGATGCCGACTTCGCGCAGTTGCGCGTCGATGCGTTCCTTCATTTCCAGCAGCCGTTGCACCCTGGCCCGCAGGACGGCGCGGGTGAAGGGCTTGGCGATGAAGTCCGCGGCGCCGGCGTCGAGCGCCTGCACCTCCATGGCGGTATCGCCGCGGCGGGTCACGAAGATCACCGGGACATGTTCGAACGCGGCCTGGGCCTTGAGCCGCCGGCACCATTCGACGCCGCCCGGGCCCGGCATGTCGACATCGAGCAGGATCAGGTCCGGCCGCAGCTTGTCGGCGAGCTGCAGCGCCCGGTCGGCATCCGTCGCGAAGTGCATCTCGCCGAGGTTCGCCAGGGTATGCAAGAGCATGCGGACGGAGGCGACGTCGTCGTCGACGATCAACAGCAGCGGCTGTTCACGCCGGTCCACAGGCGACCCCCGCGGCTGGCGTCGGCCGCCGAGCATCAACCGCTCGATCAGGCGCGAGCTTCGCAGCTGCGCCCGGACCCGGCCTGCGAGCTGCGCCGGCACGATCGGCTTGGTGACGAAATCGATGGCGCCGTGGGCGAGCGCCGCCACCTCGACCGCCGACGCCATGTGGCTGGTGACCACGATCACCGGGATCGACTTCAGGAGCGGGTCGGCGCGCAGCGCGTCGCAGACGCCGAACCCACCCAGCCCCTGCATTTCGACATCGAGCACGATCAGCTCGGGCGGCGACTCCCGCACCAGCCGCAGCGCCTCCTCGCCGGACGTGGCGAAGCGCACGTCGGGGTGGCGCGCCAGGGCCGCCCCCATCACGCGCAGCACGACAGGGTCGTCGTCGACCAGCAACAGATAGCGCGCGGCATCGGACATCTTGCGTTCCAGGGTGAAGAGCGGCTCGGCGGAGATCGTAGAGCGGCCGAATCGCTGCGCTGTAGGGGACTCTCGACGCGGCCTGTCCGCGCGACGCCATCGAACCGGATCGCGAACCACGCCTGAGTCCGCCCTGAACCGCCGGAAGCGGTGTCCGACTACCGCGCTGGCGCCGGCCCGCCGAGAAGCGCTCGCAACCGGGTCAGTGCGGCCTGCAGATCGAGCGGCTTGGTCCAGTACCCATCGAAGCCGGACTCGAGCGCGACGCGAATCTGCTCGGGCATGGCATCGGCCGAAAGAGCGATGCATCCGTAGGGCGGAATGAGGCGCCGGTCGCGCATCGCTGCCCACACATCCATTCCGTTCATGTCCGGCAGATGCAGGTCGATGAGCGCGAGATCGACGCTGCGCGACTCGGCCATCTCGATGCCGGTGCGGCCATCCGCTGCACAGACCAGCGACCAATTCGGCTCGATCGAGATCAATTCCTGCAGAAGGATGACATTGACCGGGTTGTCTTCGACATAGAGTATTCGGCGTCTCGTCTGCACCGGCGCGCTGGCCGGGCTCTCGAGTCGGCTCGCCGGCGCGGCTGCGACCGCCATGTCGTCCGAGGCGGTCGGCAGCGTCACTTCGGCACTGGTACCGACCCCTTCGACCGAGGACATCCGCAGCTCGCCGCCCATGGCCTCCACCAGCGCGCGGGAAATGACCAGGCCCAGCCCCGAGCCCGGGACCGAATCGTCTTCCTGGCCGAGCCTGCGAAAAGGCTGGAAGAGTTCGCCCATGCGGCTTTCGGCGATGCCCTTGCCGTTGTCTTCGACGAAGATCCTGCACGTCGCGCCAACGACCTCGACCCGCACCGTCACTATTCCGCCGGGTTGGTTGTAGTTCACTGCGTTGGACAACAGATTGAAGAGCACCTGGCCGAGGGCGCGTTCGTCGGCCAGCACGGCGCACTCCCCAGACTGCAGCAAACTGCGGATGCCGACCTGTCGTCGACCGGCGAGCGGGGCCATCAGGCGGATGACCTGGTCCACCGACTCGCCGAGCCGCACCGCGACCCGCGTCAGCTTCGTGTGGCCCTGTTCGACTCGCGCCAGGTCGAGCATGTCGCTGACCAGCGCGAGCAGTTGTCGACCCGCAGTGCGGATGTGCTGCAGCCGCTCGCGCTGCACCGGACTCGGCTTCGCCCCTTGCGCCTCGTCCATCAACATCAGTTCGGCGAAGCCGAGGATCGCATTCAATGGCGTGCGCAATTCGTGGCTGACGCGGCTCATCAGCTCGGTCTTGCTCCGGTTGGCCTGGATCGCCGCTTCTGAATCCACCGCCCGCCTTTCCGCCCGCACGCGGTCCGTGACGTCCCGGCTGGAACCGCGGAAGCCCGCGAACTGATCGTCTTCGTCCTGAAAGGGGGTGCCGCTCAATTCGACGAAGCGGGGGGCCGTCTCGTCCCCGGCGGCGACGAGCGCACTGAACGTTTGCCGAGCGAGGAAGCAGCCGCTGAGCATCGATTCCGGTTCGCGCGGCGTGCCCAACCCGTCCAGCAGCAGACGCTCCGGCATCGGCTGGCCGAGCGTGCCGCCCGACAGCCTGCCCGCCTCGCCGTCATGGCCGCCCGCCAGCGAGGTGAGGCCATGGTGCACGTCGGTTTCCCACAGCCACTCGCGCGCGGCGGCTGCGGCGTCGAAGGTGCGCTGCTGCTCTCGCCTGCGCCCGTGCTGCTCGAGGCGGACCTGCAACAAGTCCGACACCAGCCCCCCAAGATCGACCAGGACATCGCGTGCGGCCGTGTCGTAGGTGCGGACGACGACGTCCAGCACACAGACCGTGCCCAGCACGACGCCGGAGAGAATGATCGGCTGCCCGGCGTACGAGCGGATGGCGCTGGGACCTGTGACCAGCCAGCTCCCCGAGAATCGCGCGTCTTGCCGGGCGTCCTCGACCTGGAGCAGGTCCGGGCTGTCCAACGCGCAGACGCAGAAGGCATCGGCGAGGGGGGTGTAGGCACCCTCGAGTCCCACCCTGGCCTTGTTGATCTGGCGATCGGACGACAGAAACGTGATCAGGGCGATGGGCACCTGAATCGATCGGGCGGCGATTCGCACGAGTCGATCCAGCGAGGGGTCCGAGGCGACGTCGAGCAGCCCCAACGATTTCAACAGCCCGACACGTTGCGCATTGACGATCGGACTGGGCATACATCCTCGGGCAAGAGTCGCTGCGGCGCGATGCGCAGGCTCGTGGGAGTTGACTGGGCGGGGATTGAAGGCCCGGAGACGAGGCCCGGACTTGGCGGGCCCAGTCTCTCACGTCGACCGTGGATCGCCTACCGATGATTGAAGGCCGGCCAGGAGAGCGACCTCCCGCGCCGCTCAGCCGTCGTTGACGTCGACCAACCCGGTGCGAACGGCGAAGCGCACGAGCGAGGCCAGGTCGGGGAGCCCGAGCTTGCCCATCAAGCGGCTGCGGTAGGTGTCGACCGTCTTCGGTGACAGCTCGAGCACCCTGGCGATCGCCGGGCTGGTCTTGCCGCGCACGACCATCGCGATGATCTGGCGCTCGCGCGGCGACAGCGCGGCCAGCGGGTCGGTGTGCTCGCCGGGCGGCATCACCGCCTCGACCGCCAGATCCTGCAGCGCGGCACCGAGGTGGCGCTTGCCTGCAGCGACCGCCGCGATCGCCGTCAGCAGCTCGGCGCGCGAGGCGCTCTTCAACAGATAGCCCGCAGCACCGAGGCGCAGGGCCTCGGCCAGGTCACGGGACTGCAGCGACATCGTCAACACCAGCGTCCGCACCCGGGACGCCGCGCGCCGCAACTCGACCAACAGTTCGAGCCCGGAGCGGTCGTCGGCGAGGTACAGATCGAGCACCACCAGGTCGGGCGCGAGCCGCTGAATCTCGCGCCACGCGGTGGTCGGGTCGTCGGCGACCCCAACCACCTGATGGCCACCCGCTTCGATCATGCTTTTGATGCCGTCGCGGACCAGCGCATGGTCATCGACCAGAAAGATGCAGCTCATCCGCGACCCTGGCCTTCCTCGCCAACGCAGTGACCACCGCCAGCGTCGGCACCTTCACGATCAGCCGGGGCCTGCCGGCGCCATTCGCGGGGTGTGCAATCGAAGCGCTCGCGAAAGGCCCTGCTGAAATGGGCCGCGTCGTTGAAGCCCCAGCCGAACGCGATGTGGGCCACGGGCGCCCGACGGCGGCGGGGATCCAGCAGCTCCCGGCTGCAGGCCTCGAGCCGGCGGTTCCAGAGGTATTGCGATGCGGACATCGGCTCGGTCTTGAACAGCCGGTGCAGGTGGCCGACCGACATGCCGAGCGTGGCGGCGACGCTTTCGATGGTCAGGCCCGGGTCGTGGAGCCGGTCGTCGATGCACTGCCGGATGCGCGCCAGGTGATAGGCGTTCAACGACGACAGTTCGGCCCGCCCGCAGGCCGGCAACGATTGCAGCCCCGGCCGCGAGCACGTTGACCACGCCGCTCGCGACGGCCGCCGCCGAGGCGGGCAGGAGACTGTCGACCTCGGCGCGCAAGGTCTTGATCATGCTGATCAGCAAGTGGCCGGCCCCGGTTCGGCCCGACACCGTCGTGGCCGTCAGGCTTTCGGTGTCGTGCACCAGCGAACGCATCTGGTCGCCGCGCACCTTGAGCACGATCTCCTCGAAATCGTCGCCGAAGTGCAGCGTGTAGGGGCGTGTGCTGTCGTAGATGGCGAAGTCGCCGGGTGCCATCACCGCGTCGCGACCGTCCTGCGAGATCACCGCGTGGCCCTGGGTCTGCAGGCTGACGATGAAGCAGTCGTCCGACGCTCGGGAGATGACGCGCGGCGTGCGCATGACGCGCTGCGCGCGCGAGTTCACCACCGACATCTCCAACCCCGGCAGGCGATGGCTGACGATCGAACCGCGGAATGCGCCTTGATCGACGGCGTCGCACTCGAGTTGCACGTAGGTCGTGCAGATCATGTCGACCCAGTACGCCAGGCGCTGCGGCGGCGCGACCGCATCCGTCGTCAGGACTTGACCCATGGCGAGCTCCCGGCAAACCAGGTCGGGAGTCTGAGGCCATCGACCCGGCCGCGGGGGGCCGCGCAGTTTTTTTGTGAGGGCCGGACCAGAGCCGCGCGAGTCCTGGACAAGACGGGCGCGCCGGCAGCGCCGAACATCGGCACACCCGGTCGGACGCTGCCCCAGCGCCCCCCGAACTGTCCCAGCCACTTCCAGGAACGCACCATGCCGAGTCAAGTCCACCCCAAGCTGCGCGTCGCCGCGGTCCAGGCCGCCCCCGTCTTTCTCGACCTCGACGCGACGATCGACAAGACGATCTCGCTGATGAAGCAGGCGGCCGAGCAGGGCGTCAGACTGGTCGCGTTCCCGGAGACCTGGATCCCCGGCTACCCGTGGTGGATCTGGCTGAACTCGCCGGCGATGGGCATGCAGTACGTGCAGCGCTACCACGACAACTCGCTGGTGGTCGGTTCGGCCGAGTTCGAGCGGCTGTCGGAGGCCGCGCGCGATCTCGGCATCTGGATGTCGACAGGCTACAGCGAACGGGACGGGGGCAGCCTCTACATCGCGCAGGCCTTGTTCGACGACCAGGGG
>CAMQQG010000419.1:0-12616 GCA_947034895.1 Rhytidiadelphus loreus | reverse complement strand
GCGTGATCCGCGCATCGCGGAAATACTGCGCCGCGCCCGTCTCCTCGACATAGCCCATGCCGCCATGGACCTGGATGCCGATCGACGCGACTTCGTTACCCAGGTCGGTCCCGTGCGCCTTCGCCAGCGGCGTCACCAGTTCCAGCCGCCCCTTCGCCGCCGCATCGCCCATCCCGGCCCGGTCGACCTGTCCCGCCGCGTAATAAACCAGCGCCCGCGCGGCCTGCGTCTGCGCCTTCATCCGCATCAGCATGCGGCGGACGTCGGGATGCTCGACGATCTTCACCGATTCCTTGCTGGGCGATCCCGCGCGCGCCGACTGCACGCGGTCCAGCGCATAGGCGACCGCGCCCTGCGTCGCGCCCTCCGCGACCTGCACGCCCTGCAGCCCGACATTCAGACGGGCGCTATTCATCATCGTGAACATCGCGCGCATCCCGCCATGTTCGGGGCCGATCAGCTCGCCGATGCAGTCGTCGTGATCGCCGAAGCTCAACACGCAGGTTGGGGACGCGTGCAGCCCCATCTTGTGTTCGATCGACACCACGCGGACGTCGTTGAAGTCGCCCGGCGTGCCTTCATCCGTCAGCCGGAACTTGGGCACCAGGAACAGCGAGATGCCGCGCGTGCCCGCGGGCGCATCGGGGGTGCGCGCCAGGACGAGGTGGACGATGTTGTCCGCCATGTCGTGATCGCCGAACGAGATGTAGATCTTGGTGCCCTTCAGGCTCCACTTGCCGTCGCCCAGCGGCTTCGCGGTGGCGCGCAGCGCACCGACGTCGCTGCCCGCCTGCGGTTCGGTGAGGTTCATCGTGCCGGTCCATTCGCCGGTCGCTAGGTGGGGCAGGTACAGCGCCTGCTGCTCGGGCGATCCGTGATGCGCCAGCGCCTCGATCGCGCCGACGGTCAGCGTCGGGCACAGCGCGAAGCCCATGTTCGCCGACCCCAGCGTATCCAGCACCGCGGTCTGGATCGCGAACGGCAGCCCCTGCCCGCCATATTCCTCCGGCACGCCGATCGTGCCCCAGCCGCCCTCGACATAATCCTTGTACGCCGCGGCGAAGCCATCGGGCATCGCGACGCCGTCGGGCGTCCATTTCGCGCCGACCGTATCGCCGATCCGGTTGAGCGGCGCCCATTCGCCCGCCGCGAACTGGCCCACGCCTTCGAGCACCGCATCGACCACGTCGTCGCTCGCCGCCGCAAACCGGTCGGTCGCGGCCAGTTGCTCGATCTCGACGACATGGCGCAGCACGAAACGCTGTTCGTCGGTCGCTGGGGTGAAGGCCATGGCGCGCATCCTCTTTGTCGGTCGGTATCGGGGGCGCTATAGCCGCCGGCGATGGCGTGTCCAAACCCACAGGTCCGGCCCTATGGCCCCGCGGTGATCCAGGATGCCGCCGCATCGATTCTGGCGGGCGGGATCGTCGCCGTGCCGACCGAGACGGTCTACGGCCTGGCCGCGGACGCGACCAATGCGGCGGCGGTCGCGGCGATCTATGCGGCGAAGGGGCGGCCGAGCTTCAATCCGCTGATCGTGCATGTGCTGGATGTGGCCGCAGCGGCGCGGATCGCGGTGTTCGACGACGATGCGCGGACGCTGGCGGCGGCGTTCTGGCCGGGGCCGCTGACGCTGGTGCTGCCGATACGCACGGATGCAGGGATCGCGGCGATCGTGACCGCGGAGCTGGACACGGTGGCGATCCGCGTGCCGCCGGCGCGGGCGATGCGCGATCTGCTGGTCGCGTGCGGGCGACCATTGGCGGCGCCGTCGGCGAATGCGAGCAACGCGATCAGCCCGACCACCGCTGCGCATGTGGTGGCAAGCCTGGGCGACGCCGCGCCGTTCGTGATCGACGACGGCGCGTGCGCGGCGGGGGTGGAATCGACGATCGTGCTGGGCCGCATCGTGCTGCGGCCGGGGCCGGTGACGGCGGAGATGATCGCCACCCGGTTCGCCGGCGAAGGCCGGGGCCCAGGTGCAACGAACGACGGGGCGGCGCAAACCACGACCCACGATCGGGCCGCAACTGGGCCCCGGCCTTCGCCGGGGAAGGTAATTGCGCCGGGGCAGCTCGCGAGCCACTACGCGCCGAGGAAACCGCTGCGCATGAATGCGACGACCGCTGCGGATGACGAGTGGCTGATCGGCTATGGCTCGATCGCCGGGAACGACACGCTGGGCACGACGCCGACCGAAGCCGCCGCGGCGCTCTTCGCCGCGCTGCACCGGGCCGATGCATCGGGTGCCGCGCGCATTGCGGTCGCGCCCGTGCCGATGGAGGGGCTGGGGGTCGCGATCAACGATCGGCTAACGCGCGCGGCGCACGGATAGTCGCCCTCACCCTTCCGGCGCTTCGCGCCTCCCTCCCTCTCCCAGCGGGAGAGGGAAAAGACGCCGAAGGCGGCGACGGGTGAGGGCGACCGGCCTTAAGCCGACACCGCCCGCGACCGCGCGGCGAAGCTCTTGCGCAGCTTCTGCAGCTTGGGCGGGATCACCGCCATGCAATACGGGTTCGACCGGCCCGAGGTTTCCCAATAATCCTGGTGATACCCCTCCGCCGGATACCAGATCGCCATCGGCTCGATGGTCGTCACGATCGGCTTGGCCGACTCCGCCGCCGCCCGATCCTTCGCCGCCGCCATCGCCGCCGCCTGCGCGTCGTCCGCGGGGAACATCGCCGACCGATACTGCGTCCCTACATCGTTGCCCTGCCGGTTCAGCTGCGTGGCATCGTGCGTCGCGAAGAAGATATCGAGCAGGTCGCCCAAGGCGAGCTGCGCCGGATCGAAGCCGATCCGGATCGCCTCGGCATGGCCGGTATCGCCGCCGCAGACCTGCTTGTAGGTCGGGTTGGGCACCTCGCCGCCGATATAGCCGCTCTCGACGCTCTCGACGCCGATCACGTCCTTGAACACCGCCTCGGTGCACCAGAAACAGCCACCAGCCACCGTCACATAGTCGGTCATGTCGATATTCTCCTGAACTTTCCTCGGAGATAGGAAGCCGCTAGGCCCGCGCAAAGGGTAGGACGAACGCATGATCGACGGCGCAGTGATGGTAACGGGGGGCGCGGGCTACATCGGCAGCCATGCGGTGCTGGCGCTGCTCGACGCCGGGCACCGGGTCGTCGTCGTGGACAATCTCGTCACCGGTTTCGCCTGGGCGGTCGATCCGCGCGCGACCCTGGTCGAAGCCAATGTCACCGACGAACGAGTGCGCGACATCATTCGCGACCACGGCGTCAAGGCGATCGTGCATTTCGCGGGGTCGGTCGTCGTGCCGGAATCGGTCGTCGATCCGCTCAAATACTATCGCAACAACACCGCCGCGACGCGCACGCTGATCGAAAGCGCGGTGGCGGCGGGCGTGCCCCACTTCATTTTCTCCTCCACCGCCGCGACCTATGGCGCGCCTGCGAAAGTGCCGGTCGCGGAGGGCGATCCGACGGTGCCGATCAATCCATACGGCATGTCGAAGCTGATGAGCGAGGCCATGCTGAAGGACGTGGCCGCCGCGAATCCGATGAATTTCTGCGCGCTGCGCTATTTCAACGTCGCGGGCGCGGACCCGCAGGGGCGCAGCGGCCAGTCGACGGTGGGGGCGACGCACCTCATCAAGATCGCGGTCGAGGCGGCGACGGGGAAACGCGACCATGTCGCGGTGTTCGGGACCGATTTCGACACCCCCGACGGGACGTGCATCCGCGACTATATCCACGTCAGCGATCTCGCCGCGGCCCATGTCGCGGCGCTGGACCTGCTGGTCGCGCGGCCGACGGACAGCCACATCCTCAACGCCGGCTATGGCCGCGGCTATTCGGTGCTGGACGTTCTCGACGCGGTCGACCGGGTGACGAACAGGACGATCGACCGCCGCCTGCAGGGGCGCCGCGCGGGCGACCCCGCGGCGCTGGTCGCAGACAATACGGCGATCCTGGCGACGCTGGACTGGCGTCCGGCGCGCAATAATCTGGACCTAATCGTCCGCGATGCGCTGGCATGGGAGCGGCGGCTGGCGGAGCGGGGAACCTAACTTTTCCCTCCGTTCCCCCGCGCAGGCGGGGGCCCAGGGTCGCAGGCGTTGCCGCTCGTGGCTTCCTGGGCCCCCGCCTGCGCGGGGGAACGGCAAGAGCTATTCCGGGACGATCAAGCCCGACGTGACAAACGCCACCGCACGGTCGCCCACCACCAGCCGATCGCCCACAAGGTGCCGAAGCTCCACCCGGCCAGCACGTCCGACGGCCAGTGGACGCCCAGATACACCCTGCTGCACCCGATCGCGCCGACCAGCAGCACCGCGACGCCGACCATGTATCGATGGACGACACGATCGGCGGTCGCCAGCGACGCGAGCGCGGCCAGGGTCAGGTAGACGATCGCGCTGCCCGCCGCGTGGCCGCTGGGGAAACTGGCATGCGCCGCGGGGACGAGGTGCGGGACCAGCGTCGGGCGGGGCCGCGCGATGTCGATCTTCACCAGGCCGACCACCAGCCCGCCCGATGCGCAGGCGACGATCGTTGCGATGGCTGCGGGCACGTGCCTCGTGACGAGCAGCAACCCCGCGACGATCGCGACCATGATCGCCAGCACCGGCGGGCTACCCAGCGCGGTGATGTCGATCGCCAGCGACGACAGCCATGTCGGCCCGCCCCAGGCGCGCAGGCCGGTGATGATCGCCCGATCGAACGCGAATGGCCAGTGATCGACGGCCAATCCGGCCACCAATACGAAGGCGACCGCAACCGCCGCCACGCCGACGCCAAGAAGCTCGGGTGGCGGGCGGCGCGGGGTCGTCAATCGGCGAACAGCAGCACCGGCGTTTCCAGATAGCGCTTCAACGCCTGGACATAGCTGGCCGCATCCCAGCCATCGACGACACGGTGGTCGCAGCTGATCGACAGGTTCATCAGCTTCGCACGCCGGATATCATCGCCGTCGAAGACGGGCCGCTCCACGATCTTGTTCGGCCCGATGATAGCGACCTCGGGACGGTTGATGACCGGCGTCGTCGCGATGCCGCCGAGCGGCCCCAGCGACGTGATGGTGATCGTGCCGCCGCCCATCTCCTCCGGCTTCAGCTTGTTGGCGCGCGCCGCCTCGGCCAGCCGCCCGATCTCGGTCGCCAGCTGCCAGACGTTGCGGTCCTGCGCGTCGCGGATCACGGGGACGGTCAGGCCGGCATCGGTCTGCGTCGCCATGCCCAGGTGAACGCGACCCGACCGCGTGACCACGCCCGCCTCGTCGTCGTAGCGCGCGTTCAGCATCGGGAAGTCGGGCAGCGACCGGCAGATCGCGACGATCATCAGCGGCAGCATGGTCAGCTTGGGCCGCGGCCCGCGATTGGCGTTCAGGTCGGCGCGCATCGCCTCCAGCGCGGTGACGTCGATCTCGTCGACATAGGTGAAATGCGGGATGTTGCGCTTCGATGCGGCCATGTTCTCGGCGATGCGGCGACGCATGCCGATGACCTTGATCTGCTCGTCGGCGCGCGCGTGCGATGCATGCGGCGCGTGATATCCCTCGCCGCTGCCATAGCGCAGATACGCGTCGAGATCGGCATGGCGGACGCGGTCGGAGTCGGTCTTCACCGAGGCGAGGTCGATGCCGAGATCCTTCGCGCGCGCGCGGACCGCGGGCGATGCGAGGGCGTGCGGGGGAGCAGACGCTTCTTCCCCCCTCCCGCCCGCGGGAGGGGTCGGGGGTGGGCGCACGCTCGCGGCAGGCGACGCGACACGATCATCCGCCGGTCGCCCACCCCCAGCCCCTCCCGCAGGCGGGAGGGGAGCGGCTTCGACCGCCTCCTCCACCCCGGGATTTTCCGCCTCATATTGCTCGGCCGTCTCGGCCTGCGCCGCGCTCTCGGGCGCCGCGACCACGACGTCGCCCGCATCCTCGGCATCCGTCTCGATCACCACCAGCGCGGCGCCGATCGACACCTGATCGCCGACCGCGCCCGCCAGTTCGACGATGACGCCCGACACCGGCGATTCCATCTCGACGGTCGCCTTGTCGGTCATCATGTCGGCGATGTTCTGGTCTTCCTCGACCCGGTCGCCGACGGCGACATGCCAGGCGACGATCTCCGCCTCGGCAATGCCTTCGCCGATATCGGGCAACTTGAAAGTGAAGCGGGCCATCAGCAAAAAATCCGTTCGTTTCGAGCGAAGTCGAGAAACCTTCGTCCAGCCCCGCTTCTCGACTTCGCTCGAAGCGAACGGGGCAGTGCAATGCCGTCGCAGGCCTAGTGCCGCATGATCTTCTTCAGCGCCTCGCCGATGCGGACGGGGCCGGGGAAATAGGCCCATTCGAGGCTGTGCGGATAGGGCGTGTCGAACCCCGTCACGCGCTCGATCGGGGCCTCGAGGTGGTAGAAGCAGCGTTCCTGCACCAGCGCGGACAGCTCGGCGCCGAACCCGCTCGTGCGCGTCGCCTCGTGGACGATCATGCAGCGCCCGGTCTTCTTCACCGACGCCTCGATCGTCTCGATGTCGAGCGGGACCAGCGTGCGCAGGTCGACGATTTCCGCGTCCACGCCCGCATCCGCCACCACCTGGGTGCAGACATGGACCATCGTGCCGTAGCACAGGATCGTCAGCGCCTCGCCGGGCCGCACGACCTTCGCCTTGCCGAGTTCGATCTTGTAATAGCCGGTCGGCACCTCGCCCGCGGGATGCTTCGACCAGTTCTCCGCCGGGCGATCCCAATGGCCGTTGAACGGGCCGTTATAGATGCGCTTGGGCTCGAAGAAGAGCGTCGGGTCGGGATCCTCGATCGCGGCGATCAGCAGGCCCTTGGCGTCGTAGGGGTTGGACGGGACGACCGTCTTGATCCCCGAACAATGGGTGAAGATGCCCTCGGGCGACTGGCTATGCGTCTGGCCGCCGAAGATGCCGCCGCCGAACGGCGACCTGACGGTGATCGGCGACGTGAACTCCCCCGCCGACCGGTATCGCAACCGCGCCGCCTCGCTGACCAGCTGGTCGAGCGCGGGGTAGATGTAGTCGGCGAACTGGATCTCCGGCACCGGGCGCAGGCCGTAAGCTCCCATCCCGACCGCGACGCCGATGATGCCGCATTCGGTGATCGGCGCGTCGAAGCAGCGCGTCTTGCCGAACTTCGCCTGCAGCCCCGCGGTCGCGCGGAAGACGCCGCCGAAATAGCCGACATCCTCCCCCATCACGATGACCGCGGGGTCGCGCTCCATCATGACCTCCATCGCGGAGTTGATCGCCTGGATCATGGTCATGCGGGCGGTGGTGGGAGCGTCGGTTTCGATCACGTCGGCCATAACTACCCCGTCACCCCAGCGAATGCTGGGGTCTGTTTGTTTCGAAGCGTGCGCGTGCGGCGCGCGATCCCAGCCTGCGCTGGGATGACGGCCCCTCGTACGACGGCGGTGCGGTCCATCACTTCCGATCCCATGGCCGGCCGCTCGCGGTCTCTTCCGCCATCATCTGCGCCTGCTGTTCGCGCAAATGCCATGGCATCTCCTCGAACACCCCGTCGAACAGCGTGTCGAGCGGCTGGTGCAGGCCGTGCCCCAGGATGCCGTTCTTCTCGGCCTCCTTCTGCGCGGCCTTCACCGAATCGGCGAGTTCCTTGTCCTGCGCGACGTGGCGCTCCTCGTCCCACTCGCCGATCGCGATCAGATGCTCCTTCAGCCGCCGGATCGGATCGCCCAGCGGCCAGGCATTGGGCTCGCCCTCGGACCGGTATTGCCCCGGATCGTCCGACGTCGAATGCCCCTCCGCACGGTAGGTGAAATGCTCGATCAGCGTCGGGCCCTGGTTGGTCCGCGCCCGCTCCGCCGCCCAGGACGTCGCGGCATAGACCGCCAGCGCGTCGTTGCCGTCGATCCGCAGCCCCGCGATGCCGTAACCGATCGCGCGCGCCGCGAATGTCGTCGCCTCCGCGCCCGCAAAGCCGGAAAAGCTGCTGATCGCCCATTGATTGTTCACGACGTTCAGGATCACCGGCGCGCGGTACACGCTGGCGAAGGTGCAGGCGGAATGGAAATCGCCCTCCGCGGTCGAACCCTCGCCGCACCATACCGCCGCGATCCGGGTATCCCCCTTCGCCGCGGACGCCATCGCCCAGCCGACCGCCTGCGGATATTGCGTTGCGAGGTTGCCCGAGATCGAGAAGAAGCTGGCTTCCTTCACCGAATACATGATCGGCAGCTGCTTGCCCTGCAGCCGGTCGCCCTTGTTCGAATAAATCTGGTTCATCATGTCGACCATCGACCAGTCGCGCGCGAGCAGCAGCCCCTGCTGGCGGTATGACGGGAAACACATGTCGTCGCGGTCGAGCGCGTAGGCGGCAGCGACGGCGACCGCCTCCTCGCCCGTCGCCTTCATGTAGAAGCTGGTCTTGCCCTGCCGCTGCGCCCGGTACATGCGTTCGTCGAACGCGCGGGTCAGGGCCATGCTGCGCAGCATCCGACGCAGCAGGTCGGGCGACAGCCGCGGGTTCCATGCACCGACCGCCTGTCCGTCCTCGTCCAGCACGCGGACCAGGCCGTAGGACAGATCGGTGAAGCTCATCGCCGCATCCGCCGTATCGGGGCGGCGGGTGGCATCGGCGGCAGGGACATCCACCGACGCGAAATCGACCGCGTCGCCGGGACGGAATTTGGGTTCCGGCACATGGAGGGACAGCGGCTGCAGATTGGCGCGCGGGGTATCGCCGGCCATAAGTCCCTCCAGATCGTGGCGTGCGGACATCATATCCGCCTGCCGACCGCCTTCGCTCCGTTGTAATTAAATTTCAAGCGAGTCGAATGTGCCGGGCAGCTCATTCGCCATCGCCGTCCGGCTCGACCCCGTTGTCCGGTGGTCCGTCGCCGGTCGCGCTGTCGCTGCTGAAATCCTCGCCGACGCTACCGCCGCCCGCGCCGACTCCGCTGCCACGGACTTCGCCGGTGACCGGGTCGATCGACGCGCGGACGCCGTTGTCGGGCGGGATGTCGCGGGGGTTGTGGTCGGGCATGAGGGTGTCTCCTTTGGAAGGCTGAACGGATACGGCAATCAGCCGTTCCGAACGTCACCCTCACCCTTCCGATGCGTTGCACCTCCCTCCCTTTCCCATCGGGAAAGGGAAAGACGCCGAAGGCGGCGAAGGGTGAGGGCGACGAAGGCTCACCCCACCGTCTGTTCGATCACCCCGAAGATCGGATGGTGCTTGTCGTCCTCCGCCCAGATCTTCACGACGTCGCCCTTCTTCAGGAACGGCGTCACCGCCTTCCCACCCGCGATCGTCTCGATCGTGCGCAATTCCGCGAGGCATGAATAGCCGACGCCGCCATCCGCGATCGTCTTGCCCGGGCCGCCGTCCGCGCCGCGGTTCGACACGGTGCCCGACCCGACGATCGTCCCCGCCCCCAGCGCGCGCGTCTTCGCGGCGTGCGCGACGAGGGTGCCGAAGTCGAACGTCATGTCCACGCCCGCATCCGCACGGCCGAAGGGTTGGCCGTTCAGATCGACCATCAGCGTGCGGTGCAGCTTGCCGTCCTGCCACCAGTCGCCCAGCGAATCGGGCGTGACGAATACGGGCGAGAACGCGCTGGCAGGCTTGGACTGGAAGAAGCCGAAGCCCTTGCCGAGTTCGCCGGGGATCAGGTTGCGCAGCGACACGTCGTTGGTCAGCCCGACCAGCCGGATCGACTCCAGCGCCTCCTCGCGGCTGGCGCCCATCGGCACGTCCCCCGTCACGACGACGACCTCGCCTTCCAGATCGCAGCCCCACGCCTCATCCGCGAGCGGGATGTCGTCGCGCGGCGCCAGGAACCCGTCGGAGCCGCCCTGGTACATCAGCGGATCGTGCCAGAAGCTGTCGGGCATCTCCGCGGCGCGCGCCTGCCGCACCAGCGCGACGTGGTTCACATAGGCCGATCCGTCCGCCCATTGATAGGCGCGCGGCAGCGGCGATGCGGCGGCATGTTCGTGGAAGCGCCGCATCGGGATCATCTCATGCTCCAGATCGGTCGCGAGGTTCTGCAGGTGCGGCAGCACCCGGTCCCAGTCGTCGAGCGCGGCCTGCAGCGTCGGCGCGATGTGCGCGGCATCCGCGCACCAGGCGAGATCGTTGGAGACGACGACGAGCGCGCCGTCGCGCCCCTGCTTGAGGCTGGCCAGTTTCATGTGCGTCGATCCTCTTCCCGTTTTGCGGCACGTTAGCCGCACCATCGTCGTCATCCCAGCACCTTTCCGGTGTTCCCGGCACCTTTCCCGTCATCCCGGCGAAAGCCGGGATCTCATGCCGCGAGCGCTCGCTCCGATGACGGGGCGACCCCGGCGTTCGCTGGGGCGACGACTCAGCTGGGCCGCGCAGGCCATCCTTGACGCCCTCCCCGCTTCGCCGCACCGTTGGCACAAAGAACAAGAGAGGATTCCCATGACGCTCGACGCCGTGCCCGGCCGCTTCGCCTATACCGACGATCACGAGGCCTTTCGCCACACCGTCCGCCAGTTCCTGGTCAAGGACGGCGTCCCCAACGTCAATGCGTGGGAAGAGGCGCGGCTGGTGCCCAAGGATTTCTGGCGCAAGGCGGGCGAGGTCGGGATGCTGTGCCCGACCGTGCCCGAAGCCTATGGCGGGCTGGGCCTCGACTTCGGCTATAACGCCATCGTCGACGAGGAGATGGCCTATGCGGGCGTCCCCGCCGGCTTCTCGCTGCAATCGGACATCGTCGCGGGCTATATCGAGCATTACGGTTCCGAGGAGCAGAAGGCCGAATGGCTGCCCAGGATGGTGTCGGGCGACGTCATTACCGCGATCGCGATGACCGAACCGGGCACCGGCAGCGACCTGCAGGCGATCCGCACGACCGCGAAGAAGGACGGCAACCACTACGTCATCAACGGATCGAAGACATATATCACCAACGGCCAGAACACCGACCTGACCCTGGTCGTCGCGAAGACGGATCCGGATGCGAAACCGGCGTGGAAGGGCATGTCGATCATCCTGGTCGAAAGCGACCGCGAGGGGTTCCGCAAGGGCCGCAAGCTCGACAAGATCGGCCAGGACGCCGCCGACACCAGCGAATTGTTCTTCGACGAGGTCCGCGTGCCGATCACCAATTGCCTGGGCGAGGAGGGCAAGGGCTTCGGCTACCTGATGAGCCAGTTGCCGCAGGAACGCCTGTCGATCGCGGTGTCGGTACAGGCATCGGCGCAGAAGGCGTTCGACGAGACGGTGGAATTCACCAAGTCGCGCAAGGCGTTCGCCGGCATGGTGTTCGATTTCCAGAATACGCGCTTCGTGCTGGCGGGGCTGAAGACGAAGCTGCAGGTCGGCTGGGCGCATCTCGACTGGGCGATCACGCGGCACCTGAAGGGCGAACTGACCAACGAGGAAGGCGCCGCCGCGAAGCTGTGGCACACCGACCTGCAATGGGAAGTGATGGACGCCTGCCTGCAGCTGCACGGCGGCGCGGGCTACATGAACGAATACCCGATCGCACGGGCATGGCGCGCGGCGCGGGTGACGCGGATCTTCGGGGGCACGAACGAGATCATGAAGGAGGTGATCGGCCGCTCGCTGTAGGTGCGGCCCGCGATCGGCGACGACGACGGGATCGCCGGCGGTCGATTTCCAACCGATATGTCGCATGGCCGTCATCGCGACGTCATGTCGGCGTCACACTACTTTCTCCCAACCTTCGTAGGGCGCGGCAGGCTTTTCGGGGGAAACAACTAATGCCGTCTATCACGAAGGTGGGCCTGTTGGCCGGCGCCGCGCTCGTCGTCCTCACCGTCCCGGCGACCGCGCAGGTCGCGTCCGATATCGCTGCGCAGGCGACGACGCCCGAAGATGCGGTTACGAGCCGCGATATCGTCGTCACCGGCACCGCCGCGGGCGAGCGCAAGGCGATCGAGGCGAAGCGCCAGGCGAACAACCTGGTCGAGGCACTCTACGCGAACGACGTCGGCAAGCTGCCCGACCAGAACGTGGCGGAGGCGGTCCGCCGCCTGCCCGGTTTTTGTCGCCAACGATCAGGGCGAGGGCCGCTACGTCATCATCCGCGGCGTGAACCCCAATCTTACCAACGTCGTCCTGAACGGCCTGACCCTGCCCGCGCCCGAACCCGACGGTCGCCAAGTCAAGCTCGACGATATCCCGTCCGCGCTGATCGGTTCGGTCATCGTCACGAAATCGCTGACCGCGGACCAGGACGCGAACGCGATCGGGGGCGAGGTGAATATCAGGACGCTCACCGCCTTCGACCGCAACAAGGATTTCTTTGCGGACGGCCGTGCCGAATATGGTGCGTATCACATCAACGGCGGCCACCCTTATGAGGGCGACGTCCAGATCGGCGGCCTGTTCGGCGTGAACCGCCAGTTCGGCGCGGTCCTGTCGCTGAACTATTCGCAGCGCCCGATCGAATCGGAGAATTTCCAGGGATCGACCAACTGGCGCGTGCCCGCGCCGAAGGTTGGCACGACCACGACGAACAGCAACGCCAACCAGAATTACGTCGTTCCCGACAGCGACGGGCTGCGCGACTATAATTTGATCCGCACGCGCGAGGGGGCGGTGCTCAACCTAGACTGGCATCCCGACGACCACGCCAAATTGTTCCTGCGAGGCACCTTTTCGCGCTTCGACG
>CAMQQG010000418.1:0-13735 GCA_947034895.1 Rhytidiadelphus loreus | reverse complement strand
TTTCCTGCCAAAAGGCATCGTAATTGGGATGCGCCATCATGTTATCCCAGAATTTCACTGAATCACCAAAATAATGCTTTTTGAAATTTGGCAATGCCCCCATTTCCAGGTAGAACTTATAGTTATCCTTTTGCTTGTACTTTATCGCGTTTTTAAATTGCGCAGGGGTGATCGGCTTTAGCCTTGGCACACCAAAGCTGGTAATAAATGAAAACGCGTCCATCTGGAACAAGGCCCCGTTATGGTGAAAGTCGTCGCCAATAAACCATTCGGTAACCGGTGCCTGCGGAGAAACAGCCTTTAAGGCGGGGGTGAGCGTTAGGCAATGATGCGGTAGAATAAAAACCAGGATAAGATATCCCTTCTATTCCAACCTTGCCGTTGTTATTCGGCAGGTTTTTGATTAGCCAGTCAATAGTATCGTATGTATCTGAGCTTTCGTCGGTTTCCTTAGCTTTCTTTTTATCTACTATGGGGCGTACATCTACATAATCGCCCTCGCTCATCCATTTACCGCGTACATCCTGGTAAACAAATATGAACCCTTCTTTTTCAAACAGGTCATTTTGCCCGAGCGACTTTTTAAACGCATTCTCACCATAAGGTGCTACGGTGTAAGGCGTACGCGTCATGATGATGGGGTATTTTTTAGATTGATCTTTTGGCAGGTAGATGGATGTGAATAGCTTTTTACCATCGCGCATGGTGATGTATTTTTCCATTTTTGGTGTAATGGTTGCGGATGTAAGTTGTGTCCGGGGCAGTTTGGGCAAAGGTGATAGCACACCATAAAGCCATCGCGGTTAGCAGTACCAGTTTTTTCATATCGATGAGATCAGTTAAGGAAGCTAATTTAACAAGATAAATGGTTAAAAAAGGAACAGTTGCAATACTGTTACAAATACATTTAAAAATACTTATTAAAAAAATTTAAAAAGTTTTGCATTTGTAAATTTTATTTTATTAAGTTTGTATGTAAATAATGCACAGGTTATTATTCATAAAGAATTTCAATGATCCTAATGTCGGTTGGGGTAATTCTAATAGTTAAATTGGTTTGAGAAATCCTCGCTTCGGCGGGGATTTTCTGTATAATGACATTTTTATTCACTTTTTTAAACAAAATATAGCCATATGGCGCGATTAAATTTATTAGAAGAGACGAGGTACGAGAAGCTGCCGGTAACGGTATATGGGCAGCCAGTCGGAGGCAGCAGTAGCAGTAGCGGGACGGATAGCGAAGCTGATCCGCGACAAGGAAGCGAAAGGCGGAAAGACCGTTTTAGGTTTGGCAACAGGTGTAACGCCGATTGGGGTTTATGCCGAGCTGGTTAGGTTGCATAAAGCGGGTGAGCTAAGCTTTAAGAACGTGATCACTTTTAACTTAGATGAGTATTACCCTATGCAGCCTGATGCAGCCCAAAGCTATGTTACCTTCATGAACGAGAACCTGTTCAATCATGTAGATATCGGGAAGGCTAATGTGCACATCCCTGATGGTACCCTTGCTCTTGATGACGTCGCGCCTTTTTGTTTAGAGTATGAGAAAAAGATCACTGCTCTTGGTGGATTGGATCTGCAGATCTTAGGGATCGGCCGTACCGGTCACATCGGTTTCAACGAGCCGGGCTCTGCACCAAACTCGGGTACCCGTTTGGTTACTTTAGACGACCTTACCCGGGGTGATGCTTCCCGCGATTTCGGTGGTAAGCAGAATGTACCTGCCAAAGCCATCACCATGGGCGTTGGTACCATCTTCAAGGCCCGTGAGATCATCCTGATGGCCTGGAGCAGGAAGAAAGCACCTATCGTTAAAAAAGCAGTGGAAGGGGAGATCTCCGGTGAAGTACCTGCTACTTATTTACAGCTGTCCGATCATGTGGAGTTTGTGTTAGATGAGCCTGCGGCAAGTTCATTAACCCGCTTTGATACCCCATGGTTAGTGAAAGACTGTGTTTGGGAGAACGGATTAAAGAAAAAAGCGGTGATCTGGCTGGCTGGCCTGTTAGGCAAGCCAATACTTAAACTAACAGAAGAAGACTATAACAACCATGGTATGGCACAGCTTGCCGTTGAGCAGGGCCCGGTTTACCAGATAAATATCGACATTTTTAACCAGGTACAGCATACCATTACCGGCTGGCCGGGCGGCAAGCCGGATGCAGATGACAGCCAAAGGCCGGAGCGGGCCTTGCCTGCACGCAAGCGTTCGATCATCTTCTCTCCTCACCCTGATGATGATGTGATCTCGATGGGGGGTACCTTTATCAGGCTGGTTGACCAGGGGCATGATGTGCATGTAGCTTACCAAACCTCGGGCAATACCGCAGTATGGGATGATGATGTGCTTAGGTTCGTTGAGTTTGCTATCGACTTTAACAGTTCCATAGGTGAAGACAACAGTAAGCTAAAAGGTATCTATGAAGACATGCGTGCCTTTATCCCTACCAAGCAGCCAAACCAGGTTGATACCAAAGAGATCCGTGATGTAAAAGGGTTCATCCGGAAGACCGAGGCGATCTCAGGTGCAAGGTATGCAGGTCTGGATGATGATCATATCCATTTTATGGCTTTGCCTTTTTACGAAACAGGGAAGATCAAAAAGAATACTGCCGGAGCCGAGGACATCAGGCTCACCATGGAGCTTTTGCAAAAAGTAAAACCGCAGCAGGTGTTTGCCGCAGGCGACTTCGCTGATCCTAACGGAACGCACTTGGTTTGTTTCAATATCATTATTGCCGCTTTAAAAGAATTAGCTAAAACAGAGGATTGGGTAAAAGATTGCTGGCTGTGGATGTACCGCGGTGCCTGGCAGGAGTTTGATACCTGGGAGATAGAAATGGCGGTGCCGCTTTCTCCCCAGGAGGTCATCCGCAAGCGAAACGCCATCTTCAAGCACCAGTCACAAAAGGACCGCCCGGTGTTCCCGGGTGATGATGCAAGGGAGTTCTGGGTACGTGCCGAAGATCGCACCCGTGAAACTGCACAGCAATACGACAAGCTCGGCATGGCCGAATATGAAGCGATGGAGGCCTTTGTACGGTATAATTTTTAGGCGTACTGCTTTTTGTCCTTGCGGGGAGCGCAGCGACGTGGTAATCTCGTAGATCTGCATATTCGATTTGCTTACGACGAGATTGCCACGCTGCGCTCGCAAGGACAAATCTTATTTAGACATTTTATTCAAAATCGAACAACAGATCTCCGAAATCTATTTTGGCATTCTGCGCATCATGTTAGCCATGGCAGCCGGGTTGCTCATCTGCTTCATCACCTTGCGCATATCCTCAAACTGTTTGATCAGGCGGTTAACCTCGGTAAGGTTGGTTCCCGACCCTGAAGCAATGCGGTTGCGGCGGCTTTGATTAATGCTGTCGGGATTACCTTTCTCGTAAGGGGTCATCGAGTTGATGATGGCTTCAATTGCTTTAAACGCATTGTCATCCACTTCAACATCCTTCATCATTTTGCCAACACCGGGGATCATCCCCATCAGATCCTTCATGTTACCCATTTTTTTGATCTGTTGTATCTGGCTGTAAAAATCATTAAAGTCGAATTTATTTTTGCGGATCTTCTTTTGCAGTTCGGCAGCTTCTTTCTCGTCAAACTGCTGCTGAGCGCGTTCTACTAGCGATACCACATCGCCCATACCCAAAATGCGGGATGCCATACGATCCGGGTGGAAAACATCCAGCGCTTCCATCTTCTCGCCCGTACCTATAAATTTGATCGGCTTGTTAACAACCGACTTGATAGACAGCGCCGCACCACCACGGGTATCACCATCAAGCTTGGTCAATACTACACCGGTAAAGTCCAGGCGATCGTTGAACACTTTGGCGGTGTTCACGGCATCCTGCCCGGTCATGGAATCTACCACGAACAGGATCTCGTGCGGCCTTACGGCATCTTTCACCTGCTCTATCTCGCGCATCATCGCCTCATCTATGGATAAACGGCCCGCGGTATCAATGATCACCACGTTATTGCCGTTCTGCTTAGCCTGCGCAATCCCTTCCAGCGCAATTGCAATCGGGTCCTTCGATTCTAAGTTGGCATAAACCGGTACGCCTATCTGCGCTCCCAAAACCTGCAGCTGCTCAACAGCCGCCGGGCGATAAATATCATCCGCTATCAATAGCGGCTTTTTGTTCTTCTGTGTTTTTAGGTAGTTAGCCAGCTTACCGGTAAAAGTGGTTTTACCCGCACCGTTTAAGCCCGCAATCAGGATAATGGTTGGCGTAGCCGGAAAGGTAAGATCGGCAGTGCTGCCACCCATAAGCTGGGTCAGCTCATCGTTCATGATCTTGGTGAGGAGCTGACCCGGGGAGATCGCCGTTAACACGTTTTCGCCGAGGGCTTTTTGCCGCACATCATCAGTAAAGGCTTTGGCGGTTTTATAGTTTACGTCGGCATCCAGGAGGGCCTTGCGGATCTCCTTCATGGTTTCGGCCACGTTTATTTCAGTGATAGTTCCCTGTCCCTTTAGTACCTTAAACGCCCTGTCGAGCTTATCCGAAAGATTTTCAAACATTATCCTATATTCTTAAAGATTGCAAAGTTAAGATTTTAAGGGAATTTGACCTAAGGAGTTTTAAAACGGCCGGCGGCAGTTGCTGTATCGAATTTTGAATATTACTTAGTAAAGCTGCACTGCGGAATCAGCCATAGTGAGGTGTAAACCCTCAGGAGGGGTGAGGGTACGCTGCAACAAAGCACTGAATTAACGTTTCCAATAAACCCGCTTATTAACTATATTTAAGCAAGGGTAAAACTATTGCTCCGTGTTAAACGTAGTTACCCAGACAATCACTATTAAAACAACATAACCATGGGATTAGGCGCACCAGAGATCATTTTAATTATACTGGCCATTTTGATATTATTTGGCGGAAAGAAAATACCCGAGCTGATGAAAGGCTTAGGTAAAGGCATGAAAGAATTTAAGGATTCGCAGAATGGGGTTGAGCCTACACCGGCTCCTGCACATAGCGAGCAACCGAAGGTTTAATATATTCTACCTATTTGAATTGCAAAGAAGGCTTTTGAAAAAAGGTCTGCTTTGCTTGTTTATAAGGCATTATAATTTGAGTCATTGCGAATGAAGTGGCGATCTCTCAGGGATGACGACGAACTTGCTTATCACATTAAATCCCTAACCCCCCCCCGTCATCGCGAGGAGCATAGCGACGTGGCGATCTCTTTAGGACAGATAACGAACTTTGCATATTGGCTATGAGCGTCGTCTACTTTTTTTCCGCAAAAAAGTAGCAAAACCTAAGCGCAGCGACCTCATGAACGCCTTTGAAAAACTAACAACCTGCGAATAAACTCTCGGCTACGTCTGCTTCTTTGAAAGTCAGTGAGTTAATAATGGCCTGTGCTACCCGAACCAGCCAATGCCGAATTTTGAGGTGTACTTTGGCCAGTGCGTTTGCATTTTTATAGAGTTGTCATGGCGAGGCACTTGAACCATGATAATTAAGAGCGCTTTTTACTCACCCCCCCCCTGTCATCGCGAGGAGCATAGCGACGTGGCGATCTCTTTAGGACAGATAACGAACTTTGCATATTTACAATGAGCTGCGTTTACTTTCTTTTTCCGCAAAAGAAAGTAAGCAAAGAAACTAAGCGCAGCGACCTCATGAACGCCTTTGAAAAACTAACAACAAGTGAATAAACTCTCGGCTGCGCCTGCTTCTATGAAAGGTAGTGCGTTTACTCGGGTCTGTGCTACCCGAACCAGCCAATGCCGAATTTTAAGGTGTACTGTGGCCAGTGCGTTTGCTTGGTTTATAGAACTGTCATGGTGAGCCCCGTCGAACCATGATAATTAACACTGCCTACTACTAACCACCCCCCCCCGTCATCGCGAGGAGCATAGCGACGTGGCGATCTCTTTAGGACAGGTAATGAACTTTGCATAACACGACTTATCCTAAACATCTACACCATGCAAAAGCACTGCCTTTTGTACAGCTCCGAAACCGGCATTGGCTGGCTCGGATAGCACAGACCTTGAAAAAGCACAGACCTTCATAGAGCCAGGCGCAGCCGGGAGTTTTTTGTTACTTTTTTGCGGAAAAAAAGTAAACGACGCTCACTACGCCAAGCCATTCCAACTTTACAAAAAGTAAATGACACTCACCACGCCAAGCCATTCTAACTTTACAAAAAGTAAATGACGCTAACTACGCCTTGCCTGAACGTAATGCAATTACTTCACTCCCCCCGCTGTCATCCTGAACATAGTGAAGGATCTTCTCCGCCCTGCCTCACCACCATGCACTCACCACCCCTATCTCCGTGTCCCACGAAAATATAAAATAAAAGAAACAGCCCGAATCACATGGGACACCCGCAATTGATTATCAATGCTTTACGCCTAATCCTGGAAAAACCTGGGACGAAATGGGACAATTTCCGGCTGATTTTAGCGGCCTGCTGTTTCATCCCGAAAACAAATTTACACCCCTGAAACAGGGAGATTGCAGCGGTTGATACGTGAATTTCTTTTGAAAACGTTAGTGCAGTGCTTTGCTACAATGGCAGCCCCGCTATCCGCCTACCGCGTCCGACAATATGGCGGATACGGCGCAGGCCTTAGGCACAAAAGCCGGTATCGCTGCTATCGGGTTTAGAGAGAAGAGGGGCTTGTTCAAAACTCAAATCAATTGACGAACTTATATTGTTTTTAATCCTAACTCTTTTAAAAATTCGTTGTGCTTAGCGGTATTCGCTATGATGGCTTTATTTATATCAACGAGTCTCTGATTTACCTCATCTAAATCAATACTTACTTCCTCTTTTGATGTATTCACATATCTCGAAATATTCAGATTGTACCCATTCTGCTCAATTTCCGCCATTGACACTTTACGTGAATAACGGGGATCTGCTTCACTTCTGAATTGATAGGTATCAACAATTTTATTAATGTCGTCAGGACCGCCGTCTGCGCCGTCACGTAAACGGTTTTGCCTTTTCCCTTTCTCAAAGTGTTCGGATGCGTTTATGAATAATACATCATCGTCTTTTTTGCACTTTTTTAATACCAGTATACAAACCGGGATGCCTGTGGAATAAAATAAATTGGACGGAAGGCCAATAACCGTATCAATGTTATTATCCTTTAAAAGCTTAGTACGGATGCGTTCTTCGGCACCACCACGGAACAACACGCCATGTGGCAGGATGATAGCCATTGTTCCCTGAGTACCCAAGAAGTGAAAACCATGTAACAAAAAAGCAAAATCGGCTGCTGATTTTGGGGCTAAACCATAACTCTTAAAACGGAAATCTTCTGCCAGGGTATCGTTTGGCTCCCAACGCAGACTAAAGGGCGGATTGGCCACGATGGCATCGAATTCCAACTTTTTAGCCGGGTTCATCTCGTTTAATTCATCCCATTGGTTGAGCAATGTGTCTCCGTGAAAAATCTCAAACTCGGTATCCTTCATGCCGTGCAACAGCATATTCATGCGGGCAAGATTGTAGGTGGTGATGTTCTTCTCCTGCCCGTAAATTTTCCCGATAGTTCCGCCATGTTCCTTAATCCGTTTTCTAACGTTTAACAATAACGAACCTGAACCACAGGCAAAATCCAGCACCTTGTCCAATTTGCCTTTTTTGCCCGTTGCCGGATCCTGGCTATCTAAAGTTACGATTTCTGAAAGGATAGTGGAGATCTGCTGAGGCGTATAAAACTCTCCCGCTTTTTGCCCTGATCCCGCGGCGAATTGTCCAATCAAATATTCATAGGCATCGCCAAGCGTGTCGGTGTCGGTAGAAAATTCAGCGACGCCCTCAGCAATTTTTTGAATGATAGTACATAACTTTTTGTTGCGGTCAGTTGGCGTTTTTCCAAGCTTTTCTGAATTCAAATTGATTTCAGAGAATAAGCCCTGGAACGAGTTATCGAACGATTCGTTTTCAATGTATCGGAACCCTGCATCCAGCGTTACCAGCAATTCACCATTTTGTGTCCGGGCCAACTCGATAATATTGCTCCACAGATGCTTGGGCCGAATTACGTAATGCACTTTTCTGCGCATTTGCTTTTCAAAATCGGGTACATCCGCCTCATTTCCCTTGTACCAGATACTTAAAGCGTTACGTGATCCATCATCTTCAATATTTGGATAGTCTGACCCTAATTCTTTTTTTGCAGCAGCTTCGTAGTTATAAGACAGGTACCTTAAAAACAAAAACGAAAGCATATAGTCGCGAAAATCATCCGCATCCATCGATCCCCGTAAGTGATCTGCTATATTCCAAAGGGTTTTACCCAATTGTTGCTGTTCTTTTGCTGTCATTGTTAATACTTAAAATTGTATTTGTTCTGAATCCTTTGAAATACTTCTTTAAAAAGATTTTCTTCCGCCTCGTTCATTTTATTATACTGAAAGGTATAAACGTCCTTATGCGACAGTGAATTAAGTGTTTCCTGGGTTTGTTCAATATTGGTTATTCCAATTTGCTCCAATGTATAACTCACTCGACCCGCGCCCAAAAACGAGGAAATATTTTCAAGCAATTGCCTTAATAGCACGAAATGGAAGGCAAATAATTCCGTTTTAATTGCAATTTCGAGTGTTTGCATTAAGTGTAAATGAAAAAGAAAAACATCCTTATTCAAACCCACCAATGCTAATCGAGTTTCTTCCCGTTTCAGGATGTAAGGTTTGGTAAGGTCTTTATACCTGCCGCTTTTTTCTCCCTTTTTCAGTTTATCAAATAAAATGGAAAATAAGCCGATGTGATGGGTAGTAATGACGATCCGCTTTTTTAAATAATGCGTTTCTATCAGATCAAAAATAGTGCTGGCGGTTATAAAGATATTATGTTCATCTAAGCTGGAAACCGGATCATCGATGTAGATATGAGCATCCTGGGTGCCTGAGAAGGCATCAACTTCAAACAACGCGAGGAAAAAGCACCATACAAAAATCCTTTCTTCTCCCCTTGAAATCTTAATTGGCGCTTTTGTTTCTTCGTCAATAAAAAACGTTACCGATTCTATACCCCTTTCCGAATCATCATGTAGGTTAAATTCAAATTTATATTTTGGTTATAGGCAGCCAGCTTAACCGCAACATCTTTTACATCAAAATAAGAATGGAACTGGCTCAAACTACTGAATTTGATATTTAAACAGATATTTTCATTATCGTTTTCCTCATCATTTTCCCATACAAACAGGTCCTCGCTGAAAGCGTTGTAATAAACGCCGGTATGTTTTCCCTCATTCGCAGCTTTAGTGAAATTTTTATAGCCTACCGAAAGCCTTGTTTTCCCAGTTGCGTTAAATGCATAGATCAGAATGATATTCTCTTTGACTTCCTTAAGCTGCTTTGCTACCTCTAAAACATTCATGTGCTAATCATTTGTCGTAGGGAATAACCTTTGCATTAACCCTTTTTTATGTAAGTGCAATTGTTCTATCTTTTCAGTTTGTGATCTGATCAATTCAGCTAAAGCAAACAAACATGAGGCAATTTTTTGTTGCTCATCATTTGTTTTCGGCATTTTAAATTCAAGCTTATTTAAAGAAGCCATAGTCAAAGCTTTTTGCGATGAACCGATAGCAGAGGCTAATATTTTTTCCTTTTCGACATCAAGCAAAATTTCCAAAAATCCCGAATTAATTGATATGTTTCTCATCCAAATCAAATTACCGTCTTTGAAATAGAAGGCACTGTCATCTTGCACACGATAAACATTTGCTAAAGTACCTACTGCTGTAATCAAAATATCCCCTATTCGTGGCACTCCATACTTTTCTTTGATTTCACAGTATTGTTTTTTGGAGATATACAAAATATCTTCTGTTATACTGTTGTTTTTTAATTGAGTGATTTCTTTACCTCTAAAAAATGGAACGCCACTTGAAACGTAGTCTGATAAGTGTACTCTTTTACTAGAGGTTAAATCTGCAATATCCTCTAACTTGTTCTTTGCCCATTCCTCATCATTCACGTACTCGGGAAAGCGATATTTAGGAATAGTTTCTCCTTCTTGTGGAAAAAGGTTTTGCATCAAGCCTTTTTTGTGATCTTTAAGAGCGTCAAGTTTATCATTATGGGCAACTATCAATTGATCTAATGATGATAGACAAAACGCAATTTTTTGTTGCTCGGGTAGATAATTGGGAAGCAAAATCCTGAAATCTCCGACTTGTCCCAACGAAATATTCAATTGAGCCGCCCCGGCTTTTAATCTATATATCTCTGAAATTATTTCAGGCGATGAAAGAAATTGGATTAAAAACTCCTTATTATATTCCTTTTTTAACCTAATAATTGCAAGAGCTTGATTTGTATTTGCAGGCAATTGCTTTGCTTCTACTGGAGCAATGACGCCTAACGCACCAGCTATAGAAAACAATATATCGTTTTCTCTTAATTGAGAACGTTTGAGAACATCATTGCATTCTTTCGAAATATATGCAACTTTTGAAAGGTTTATATTCCCTTTTTCGATAGATTCAATTTTAATAAAATTGACACCTTTGTCAATAAAAACTAAAACCGAGCGTTGTGGGTGTTGTACCTTTTGTTATTAATTCGCATAATTGTTCCAAAACAGCTTCCCCCCAATCGCCGTCATTTACAAACTCTGGAAATCTTAATTCTGGTACTAAATTATTTTTACTCATACGCTGCCAATCCCGAAATTGCCCGCCCGTAGGCTAATTTTTTTAACTGGGGTACCAGGTCTTCCATTAAAGCAAGTTCCTTATTCCTGCGTTCTTTCCAGCTAAGTTCTAATGGTTCTAACAGGTCAGTTAATTTTTCACCATCAAAGATCATCCGGTTCATTATTTTTTCCACAAAGCCTTTTAGTTCTGTAGTTTGCAGTCCATGCTTATTAGCTGTTGCGGCCAGTTCCTTTTCGTATTTTTCTACCTTAAAGGTTTCATACCCCCGGCGCAAGCTGTTCACATCCTGGCCGCTATTCCAGTCGAGGCTGTTAATGTAATCGGTCAAATCTTCTTCCTCATCCATCAGGTTGGCGTTTGATTTGAGCAGACTGATTACCTGTTCCTTGGTCATCTTTTCCCGGGCAGGTTTTTGCCCTGTGCTTGCTGCTATCAGACCCATAATGTAATCGTAATCAATCACAGCGGATGCAAAAAAGGGACAAATTCAAAATCCAATTGCTGCACTTCAAGCGGAGTATGCTCATCAGCTTTTTGTTGAATCTCCCTGAATTGTTTGGCGGTTTCTAAATAGGAACTTCTGAACTCCTGTAAGGTTTCCTTTGGTAAAATGGCTTCAATTTTGGCCTGCTGTTCCTCATTCAGGTCGGTGTATTGATCCAGCTGCGTTTTTAACCGCTGCACTTCCTTGAAATTCTTTATAAAAGCGATCTTCGCTCCGTCACCTCTTAAGTTATAGACTTCCTCTGGTTCGCTTGCAAGGTTATGTTCGAGCATGAACACGCCTAAAGCCTCCACGGCCTTTTGGTAATTTTCAATTACCACGGGTGCCGGGTCAACCATCCAGATCTCTTTAGCCTTGCCGCCATCTTCACCCGAAAACAATGTAATTGCCTGGTTCACGGTCTCCTGTTGTGAACGAAAATCCAAAACATTTCCATAAGGCTTTGTATCGTTCAATACCCGGTTAGTCCTTGAAAAAGCCTGGATCAATCCATGATACTTTAAATTTTTATCTACATACAGCGTATTTAAATATTTGGAATCAAACCCCGTTAACAACATATCAACTACAATAGTAATATCAATCTTATTCTCGTGAGGGTAATCTTTATTGCTGTACTTATGATCTTTGATCCGCCTTTGCACATCCTGATAATACAGATCAAATTCATTAATCGAATGGTTCGAACCAAATTGTTTATTGTAGTCAGTAATAATTTCTGTTAAAGCTTTTTTCTTTTCTTCGGGGTTGTGCTTATTGTCTTCCTTTTCCTGCAGTAAATCGTCCTGGATCTGTTGGATGTCTTTATTCCCTTCTGCGGGTGGGGAAAACACACAAGCGATATTTAAAGGCACAAACGCTTCATCTGCCATTGCCTTTTGCTGTTGGGTGTTTTTGAGTAAGCGGTAATAGGTTATAGCATCATTGATAGAAGAAGTGGCCAACACTGCATTAAATTTCCGGTGATTTGTGGCGGCATTATGTTTACCAATAATTGCCTTTACCACCGCCTGTTGAGCAATTGGTTCTCCGGGCATTGGCTGACTGCTGCCATCTCCCTTAAAATAGTCGATATGAAACCGCAACACGTTTTTATCTTCTATCGCGTGCGTTATGGTATAAGCATGTAGTTCCTTTTCAAAAATATCGGCTGTGGTTTTGTATTTCCCCGATTGATCTTCCCTTATTTTATAGGTTGCATTTTCCTCAAAAATAGGTGTGCCCGTAAAACCGAACAATTGCGCTTTCGGAAAAAACTCTTTTATCGCTCTATGATTTTCGCCAAACTGCGAACGGTGGCACTCATCAAAAATGAAAACAATCCGTTTGCCGCTTAATGGCTGTAAACGATCTTTATAACTCGCTTTATTTGTTCCGTCTAATGCAATTCCCAATTTTTGGATGGTAGTAACAATTACCTTGTCGGCATAATCGGTAGAGAGTAAGCGCCTCACTAAAGTTTCTGTATTGGTGTTTTCTTCAACGCTGCCCTCCTGGAATTTATTGAACTCCTCGCGGGTTTGCCGGTCCAGATCTTTTCGGTCAACAACGAAAAGGCATTTTTCAATATCCGGATTATCTTTTAACAGTGTAGATGCTTTGAATGAGGTTAATGTTTTACCGCTCCCGGTTGTATGCCATATATAACCGTTTCCTCTGTTTTGATGGATACAATCCACAATGGCCTTAACCGCATAGATTTGGTAGGGTCGCATCACAAGTAATTTTTGCTCGCTTTCTACCAACACCATGTACTTGCTTATCATTTCAGCAAGCGTGCATTTAGTCAGGAACCTTTCGGTAAACGGTTCCAGGTGCGTGATCTTCTTATTGCTTTCATCCGCTAATTGATAAATAGGCAAGAATTGTTCATCGGCATTGAATTGAAAATGCTGGTTTTTATTATTAGCGAAGTAGTAAGTGTTAGAACGATTACTTACAACAAACAACTGCATGAAACACATTAGTGAATTGCCGTAACCATTACCGGGCTCGTTCTTGTAATCCACTATTTGCTGCATCGCTTTTCGCGGCGAGATGTCCAGCTTCTTTAACTCGATTTGTACAATGGGCAAGCCGTTGATCAATAAAATAACATCGTACCGGTGAAGGCTGTTTTCTGTATTGATCCGTAACTGGCTAATTACCTCAAAATCATTTTTGCACCATTCCTTAATATTTACCAGGGTATAATGAAGGGGAGTTCCATCTTCGCGCTGGAAATATTGCCTTTCACGTAAAAGTTTCGAAGCAGCAAAAACATCAGGATTAATAATTTCTTCCCGGATACGTAAAAATTCACTGTCAGTTAAACGTACACGATTAAGTGCTTCGAATTTCTCTTTGAAATTCTTTTCAAGCGTTTTCCTGTCGACAATATCAGGTCGGTGAATATACTTCAGCGCTATTAGCTGCTGTATTAGATTATCCTCTATGTGATTCTCTTTACTCATTTAAATCTGCTTTCAATAAATTTTTAAGGTTACACAGTGCGTTTTCTATCCGGTTTAAGGCTGAATATTTTGAGTTGCCAAGATAATCTATTTAGCGTATTATCTCGAAAAAAA
>CAMQQG010000417.1:0-15143 GCA_947034895.1 Rhytidiadelphus loreus | reverse complement strand
AACAAGTCGTGCAACCAGCTCCGGAAGTCCTTGGTTGCAAGTTCCTCGGCGCTTCCCGGCTGGGCCTCGGCAGCGGCGTTGAGGAACGCGCACCCTCGGAAACCGGGTTCGGCGAACAGCTCGGCAAGGGCGTCGAAGACGGACAGGATCTTGGCCGCAGGAGTGGCGGTGTTCGCCAGTTCCTGGTCGATGCGCGTCGCCCATCGCGCATGTCGGTTGTCCAGGTAGGCGCGGACCAGTTCGTCCTTGCCGCTGAAGTTGTAGTACAGCGACCCTTTGGCGACCCCGGATTGTTCGAGGACTCGGTCGATGCCGACGTTGTGGATGCCCTCGTCGTAGAAGAGTTGATCAGCGGTCTCGAGCAGCCGGTCTCGGGCGGACCGTCTGCGGGGTGGCTGACCTGCGCTCATGTGTTTGACCTTAGTTGCGTGTCGCACGGGGGACCTGCCCGCGCCTGGAACCGGGCGGCGGGGCTGGGAGGCCCGGCCGGGTCAGCACGCGTTGGGTGCTGACCGGGCCGGCGGGCAGAGCGCCCGGTTAGCCGGCGATGACGTCGAACTCGTTGCCTTCGGGGTCGGTCAGGGTGGCCCAGTGGCCGCCGTTCTTGACCTCGTTGAGCGTGCTCGCGCCCAGGGCGGTGAGCCGTTGGATCTCGGCGTCGAAGTCATTGGTGATCAGATCGACGTGCAACCGGTTCTTCACCGACTTGCCTTCGGGAACCTTATGGAAACCGATCCGGGAGCCGGGGATTGCAGGGTCGGCGTCGATCGCGGCGTTGTTGATGTCGCCGCCGTCGGTCACGGTGCGGCCGAGGACTTCGGCCCAGAACGTGGCGGTGGCGTGAGCGTCTTGAGCGTCGAAGCTGACGCCGAACACGGTGCTGGACATGATGGGTTCTCCTACTGGGTGAGTTGCGGTGCTCGGTTGTGGGCCTCAGACGGCGGTGCGGCCGCCGTCGACGGCGATGGTGGCTCCGGTGACGTACTGCGCTCGCGGCGTGGCCAGGAACGTGATGACGTCGGCGATCTCGTGCGGCTGGGCGCCGCGTCCGAGCAGGGTCGTGGTTGCGAGGTTGTCGATCAGTTCAGGCGACGCGCCGTCGGAATAGACCGGGCCTGGACGTACCGCGTTGACACGCACACCGGAGGGGCTGAATTCGGCCGCCCATGCGCGGGTCATCGCTGCCAGCGAGGCCTTGGATGCGCTGTAGGCGGCGCCACCGGCCAGGCCGACTGCGCCGGCCATGCTGTCCAGGTTGACGATGCTGCCGTTGCCTCGGGCGGCCATACCCGGGGCGAGCGCCGCGGTGAGCAGGTACGCCGAACGCACGTTGTTGGTAAACAAGCTGGCGAATCCGGCAGCGTCCAGGTCAGCCGTCGGCCCGAACCAGGAGTGGCCGGCGTTGTTGACCAGGATGTCGACCTCGCCGGCCTCCTGAGCAAGGTGAGCGATCTGCTTCGGGTCGTTCAGATCGGCCGCGACGAAGCGAGCCGAACCACCCGCGGTCTCGATCTCCTTGACGACCTGGGCGCCGCGTTCGGTGTTGCGGCCGGTCACGACAACGGTCGCGCCTAGCTGGGCCAGCGCGAAGGCTGTCGCCTTCCCGATGCCGGAGGTCGACCCGGTCACCAGGGCGATCATCCCGGAGAGTTCCTTCTGACTGTTTGTCATGTCTGCTCCTCTGATTTAGACTAAGTTGTCTAAATCAGACATTAGACCTACCTGTCTAAAAGTCAAGTGCGGTCCGTCCCAGGAAGCCAAACCTCGACCGGGCATCGACCGGGGCGGTCAAGCCCCGCGGCCTGGTCAAAAAGCGCTTCTGTAGCGGGAGCCTGGACCGATTCGAGGTGCCCGCAAGCGGACCCCGCACCGCAACACCTCGGCGACAGGGGCTACATCGGACTCGGAATGATCACACCCATCCGCAAACCAGCGCACCGAGAACTCCTCGACGAAGAAAAACTATTCAACCGCCATGTCAACCAAATCCGGTACCAGATAGAACGCACAATCGCGAACGTCAAAACATGGTGAATACTCCACACCGACTACCACCGGCCCTACGCAACATTCTCCGAAACAATAACAACGATCATTGCTTTAGAATTCTACCGGAACACGTTTTGAATAAGCCTCATTGCCCGGTAAACTTTCGAGGAGCCGGTTACGTGACGCAGTCAAACCAGTCTCGGACGGCGTTAAGCGTTTCGAAGACATTCCTGCCAGCAAGCTCTCTTGAATACTGTATTCTGATCCTATCTTGCTCTTTCAGGCTAGGTCTACTACTAGTATAAGGCTCTATTTGCTCGGTCGACATCCACTGTAATCTTTCTGGATCGACCCCGACGCAAGAGCTGCCCGCGATATCGTGCGAAGCGGCCACGATAAAGAATCGGTGATGACCGAGGCTATTCCGTGCGTTCCGCAACGCTCCCATTACCCGTCCCAGTGGGTGAGCTTGTCGGATTTCTTTATAACTCTTTCCGGGTCCCCCGGCATTATATATACATTCTGTACATTCGTCGAGGCTGACTGCCCACCAGCATGCTTCGGTCAGTGGTATAAAATATCGTTTTCATGGCAGGCGACCGCCGCCGAATGATGCAATCGATCGCACGCGTCATTAAATCCTCGGCGGATCCAGGTACGCATATGAAATTGGCGGTATATCCGTGTAATTTCGTCGTCATCCATTTTTAAATAATCGCACGATCCCGGAAGCCATCCCCCGAAGAAGACGCCAGGCTAGGTGTAGGTGTAGGTGTCCAAGGCTTAAGCCCGGATCCACCGTCGATCTTGCGGGTTTGAGCGTGGCGTAAAGCCGAGATGCCCTTGTGCAGCAAGAGAATCGGGACTGTCGAGGAACTGATTCTGGCTGTCACGAAGGGCATCTGGCGAATGCAACTATCTCACGTCGCTCCGGTGCGGCGCGCAGTTTTCGATGATCCGACTTTGGTGTCGGCCGGCGGGCTGGTTCCGGTGGTCGCTCTGGGTCAGCGAGCGGGCCTGGGCGGGCTCGCCGAGGCGCACCTGGCTTTGCCCGGTGGCCCGGGTTGCGCGGCCGGGTTGAAGGTGTCCGCGCTGGTGGCAGGCATGGTCGCGGGCGCGGATTCGATTGATGACATGGGCCTGCTGCGCCACGGCGCGATGGGACGCCTGTTCACCGGGGTCCGGGCACCGTCGACATTGGGGACGTTCCTGCGGGCGTTCACCTTTGGACATGTGCGTCAGCTCGACGCCATCGCGGCCCGGTTCACCGCGGGTCTGGCCCGGCAGGCACCGATCATCGCCACAGTGGGGAGGTGACGTTCTCAGATATTGATGACACGGTGCGCTCGACGTTCGGCTACGCCAAGCAGGGCGTCGGCTACGGCTACTCCGGCGTGAAAGGCCTCAACGCGCTGCTGGTGACCGTGTCCAGCGCCACGACGGCGCCGGTGATCGTTGCGAGCAGGCTGCGTAAGGGGTCCGCGAACTCCGGCCGCGGCGCCGCCCGACTGGTCGCCGATGCCATCAAAACCAGCCGATCCTGCGGCGTGGACGGGTTGCTGGTGCTGCGCGCCGACTCGGCCTACTACGGCGCTGATGTCATCGCCGCGGCCCGGCGTCACGACGTCCGCTTCTCCATCACCGCCCGCAAGGACAAGGCCGTGACCGCTGCTATCGCCCAGATCCCCGACGACGGCTGGACGGCGATCAACTATCCGCGGGCGGTGTTCGATGAGCAGCTGCAGCAATGGATCAGCGACGCCGAGGTCGCTGAAGCTTGCGTTCACGGCCTTCGCCTCGCGCGGGAAAAAGAATCAGATCACCGCACGGTTGATCGTGCGTCGGGTCCGCGATCAGAACCCTGACCACGTCGCGCGCAACGCCCAGGGTGAGCTGTTCCGGGTCTGGCGACACCACGCCGTGTTCACCGACTCACCCCGCCCGATGCTCACCCTGGAGGCCGAGCACCGCCGCCACGCCATCATCGAACAAGTCCACGCCGACCTGAAGAACGGGCCACTGGCGCACCTGCCCTCAGGGTCGTTCGCCGCGAACTCCGCCTGGCTCGTGCTAGCCGCGATGGCGTTCAACCTCACCCGCGCCACCGGCACGCTGGCATCGCTATTCCACGCCAAAGCGAGCACCTCGACACTGCGCGCGCAACTGATCAACGTCGCAGCACGACTCGCGACCTCAGCCCGGCGCACCACCCTGCACCTACCCACCGCCTGGCCCTGGGCCCAGCAATGGCAGCAACTATTCACAGCCGCTATCGGGCCACCACCGGCAGCCTGAAACACCCACGCCGCCAGGCCCGACCGGAGACCACCGTGGAAAAGCCGAACAGATCGGCCGTTCCCGCATGCCCAAACCCCGAAAGCCCAAATACGAAGATCAACTACTCAGGATCACAGGAGACGCGGTGGATCCGGGTTAAGAACGGCGCTCGGTGGCGCTGGAGGTGGGTCTGGGTCAGGTCGGAGACTGGCCTGGGTGACGCTCGCGACCGTTTCAGTCGCGCAGCGCTTGGACGACGCTGGCTCGGGCTGCCCGGAATGCCGGCAGGAGTCCGGCGAGAGCGCCGATCGCGAGTGCCGTGATGGTTCCTCGGATGGCGCTGCTGACGGGGAGGCTGGTCTGGGTTGGCAGTGGCAGGCTGGCCAAGACGAGTTCGCGGGGGAGGAAGCCGACTACGACAGCTGCGGCGGGGACTGCTACTACCGCGGCGACGAGCACTTCGAGGATTGCCTGCAGCAGTACAGAGGTGAATACGCGGACGGGGTCCGCGCCGAGGGCACGTCGGAGGGCGAAGTCTCGGGCTCTTTCCCGGACGCTGGCCAGGCCCACGCCGAGGATGCCGAGCCCGCCGACTGTGAGCGCGACTAGGGCCACAATTCGGCTGGTGGTTGTTTGCTGGTTTAGGACCGGGGCGAGTTGATCGTCCTGATCAGTACGGGTGGATATGAATCCTGAACGGGTTGGGTCTGCCGGGTCAGGAATCGCATTGATGATGGCTTCTGCGGTGCGGGCTTCGCTAGCGCCGGTATGAGCTGTCCAGGAAACTTGCCCACTCCCGACCCAATCTGGATCGACGGTGTCGGTCACGAGCAAGATGGCTGTCGCGCTGGTGCCGGAGAGCGGGCTCATGACGGCGTCGATGACGACCGGATGCAGCGTCGTGGTGGCGAGGCTGAGGTCGGATGCGGGGTTGACGAAGGCGTAGGACAGGGTTGTTCCGAGTGCGCTGGCGGGAGTGGTGTAACCAAGTTCGGCGGCGACTGTGGTGTCTATGACGGCATGCATGGCCGGGCTGTGTGCGGTCTGTTCAGGAAAGCGCCCGGCGAGCAGCGGGACAACTCGGATGAAGTTATAGCCAGGACCGACGATGGCGGCCCCGGCGGTGGCGTGTTGATCACCGTCGACGAGCGCGACGGAATGCGCGGAGTAGACACTGAGCTCGGTGATGCCGTTGGATTGCAGTTCCTTGCGGAGTCTGGCGTTGTCGGCCACGGCGGTGGTGACGGAGCTGACCGGAGTTTGGGCGTCGATCCGGAGCGTGGCGGGCCGGCCGAACTGGGCCGCTAAGTAGTCGGCTGCGGCGGCGTGGGAAAGGTCGCCGGCGGCGTCAATGATGACCACGGCGCTAATCGCGGCGATCATGCCCAGCACGGAGGCCAGCGTGCGGAGCGGCCGGGTGATGACATCGGTCCAGGCCGCGAGCAGGATGCCGATCATGCGGCGTCGATTCGTCCGTCGACCACGCGGAGAGTGCGGTCTGCTCGGTCGGCAACGGCCGGGTCGTGGGTGGCGAGCACAAGGGCAACGTCCCGGTTTTGTACGAGGTCAAACAGCAGCCTAAGTACGCCGTCACCAGTGGTGGAATCGAGTGCGCCGGTGGGCTCGTCTGCGCAGACAATCACCGGGTCGCGTACTAAAGCTCGAGCGATCGCAACGCGCTGCTGCTCGCCTCCGCTGAGACTTGAGGAGGTGGCGTGTAGCCGATCGGCCAGACCTACCGAAGCCAGGAGATCGCTCGCTCGTCGGCGGCGATCGAGTAGGCCGCGGAGCGGGCCGAACAGCAGCGGCTCGGCTACGTTGTCCACGGCGGTACGGCGGTCGATGAGAAGAAACTGTTGGAATACGAAACCGAAGCGCTGTCCCCGAAGTCGCGCGCGTTGGTGCTCGGAGCTGTGAGAGACGTCTACCCCATCGCAGATGATGTTGCCCGTAGTTGGCTTGTCCAATAGGCCTATTAGGTTGAGCAGGGTGGACTTGCCCGATCCCGATCTGCCCACGAGTGCTACGGATTCGCCTGCATGTATCTCCAGGTCGATACCGTCCAGTATTTTCAGTGTGCTGCCTGACTTTGACGTAAATGACTTGGTCACGTTGCACAACTCGACTGCCGGCCTCGTGGGTGGGGTGGAGTCCTGCGCAGTGAGGTCAGCCATCAGCGAGATCAGACTGGATTGGGGCGGTTAACACTTTCGTGTCAGGGGCCAAGCCCCCGGTGACTCGGATCCAGGTGCCGTCGCTGATACCGAGGCTGACTGTGGCGACGTGGTTGGTGGCGGGATCGACTCCGGTAACGACGACCTGCCCACTCTGTGCAGAGCCGAGGACGGCGGTGGTCGGCAAGCTGGCCGCAGTGAGTGGCGGTGACAATGCGACCACGATCGTTCCAGTGAGACCTGGGGCGGCTTTGATTGACGTGGGGAGGACGCAACTCATCGATACGCCGCCGCCTTCCGTTCCAGACAGGCCCATCCAGCCGCAGTCGAATCCCGCTGGTCCTCCGTCGATCAAGGCCTTTACCGAGGAGGGAGTTGCGAGGAGTTTGTATGCTGCGGCAGCCGGTGTCACCGGAGCCGTGATCTCGAAGCCCTTGCCCCGTCGCGACACGGTGCCGTTGGCTGACAGAACTGGCTGAATAGTGTGTTGAGCCAGCGTTGTCGTTGCCCGGCTTAGCGGGGGTGTTGGTGTGCTCGGGGAATCGGGTGTGGTGTCTCGTGCAGATTCCCGATGTGCGACGTAGCCAGCGATTAGGACGGTGATGCCCAGCCAACCAAGCAAAGAGCCAGCCCGAAAGGCGCTGCGACTTAGTGATGACCGTGGCGCGTAGTGAGTGCTCATGTGTTCTTCCACGCCGTGTCGGCGCAGTTGCCCTTGACGTAGGTCATGAGATCTGAGCCGTCGCCCAAAGATGCCTTCTGTGCCGCGGAGGTCATGAACTGCTTGCCATCCGGATCGAGCGTCGGGTAGTTGGGGATCACATCGGTCAGCATCTTCTGTGCTTGGGTTTCTGCGGCCTTATCCCCAGACGTGTGAGCGTCGGTCCACGCCAGATCCCAGGAGCAGCTATTGATGATCCCGAGGATTAGATCCTGATAGCCCGCCTGAAGCATCGCTGTCCCGCCATGGGAGTCCGACGGTGGTTGGGTCTGGCGGAAAAGGCTGTTCAGGTCAGGTTTCCGGTGGGTCGGCCACGTGTACTTGCTGTAGTCCTGCTTGAGCGCTTCGCCGTACTGCGCGACGGTGATGAGGTTCGCTTTTGTCCCGGTCGGAGCGCTGGTACCAGAACTGCCGCACGCTGCGAGCACCGCCGCCGTGGAAGCCGCAGCTAGGCAGAGCGTAAGTCTGGATCGAATGCGGGTGCTGGTCATTGCTTCTCTCCTACAATCAGACGGCGGTCTTCACACCGCGCGTTCCGTTATTTGGCCTCATCTACTCATGCAAAGAATCGGCTCACCGTTACAGCTCACGCCAAATTGAAGGTCAGCCCGCTCAGGTTGCCGCGAAATAGACCGGGGCGACTGAAGCGCTATTCGCGTTCAGTCGCCCCGCGGCCTGTGGGGTTACCTGCTAACTCGTGACGTTCCAATCCAGCACGCCGGTGAACGTGTCAGTAGAGTTCGTGCCGTAGTCATAGGAAGCCAGGCAAAACGTGGTAGCCGCGAAATTGGTGCCGAGCGCCTTGCGTGCCGTGGGGTCTGCGTTGGGGAAGTTGATCCAACTGCCGTGGTTGCCACTGTCGCTGCACTTGTAATACATCAGGTCGATCTCAGGGCCGTCGGTCTTCTTGAAATAGATGTTTGAGTGGTTCACCGTGACTGTTCGTCCGGTGGTGTAGTAAATGTCTTGATGGCGGGTCACGTTGCCGGTAACCGTCGTGCTTGAGGCAAAAGCTGCGGTCATAGAGCCCAACAGGATGCCGGTAGCGATTGCAGTTCCGGCAGCGATCGTTACTTTCTTGTTCCGCATGCTCACTCCTTAGGTCATGTGCCCATCGGGTGTCGATGGGCCTACGTGCCGCAGTAGTTCCCGCTGCGTCGGGAGAACGAGTCGGTGAGCGCTGTTCGCCTGCCCTATCCATGGGAGCCGATTGCTCCGACATGTCCTGAGAGAGAACCTATGAAGACGGTGTGCCCCGTAACAAGGTGGTACTACCAACGTCGCGCGAAGGATGGCGGTCGGTAGTAGGCAGCAATAGCCATTGGTCGTACGACCCACCTTGAGGCCGTCGCGGCGGCGCTGGACATAGATCTCGAAAATCGTCGAAGGTGTGCATGAAACAAAAGGTGAAGTGGCAATATCAACAACCGCTTTGCGTGCGTCGGTCCGGTCCGTAATCTGCTTGACGGGGGACAAAGGGGGCTTCGATGAAGGTACTGGTGGCCGATGATCACCGTTTGTTCCGCAGCGGGCTCGTTGAGCTTTTGCGAGGTGCGCCAAGGTTCGTAGTTGTTGGCGACTGCCCCGGTATAGATGTAATTGCTGCGGTTGAGCGTCTTGCACCTGAAATAGTTGTTTTGGGTGTTAGCGCGCTTAGCGACCTAGTAGTTGGCGTGGTGCGAAAGATCCGCGCCTGCCCGACGTCCCCTCAGGTCGTGCTTCTCACGACGCACGACGATCTGACCTTCGCGCGGGAACTTCTCGATGCCGAAATATCCGGGTTCCTACTGAAGTCTGCGGACTGGAGTGCTCTCGTTGCGGCGGTGACGCTCGCTGGGGATGGCAGTGACGAAACAATCTTTTCTGTTTCGCGCCCACGACTTAGACGCTTTTTCGCAACTGCCACGATCGCGCGAGCGATGTCCGCGCGTGAGCTGGAGGTTCTTCAAATGGTGGGGGATGGCCTGACTAATCGCGCGATCGGTCGAGAATTGCATATCAGCGAAGGCACGGTTAAGAGCCATCTCACCAGCGTGTACGCCATACTTGGTGCGACGTCCCGCGTCGATGCACTCGTTAAGGCCGCAGCGGCTGGCTTGTTGAGCCGCTCCCCGTTACGAGGCCTGTGAGAATTGCGCTATCACCACGGCGTTGTTTTGGCCGGTAGGACGGTTTGGTCTTTGTCCCCGTTGGCCCCTCCATCCAGGACGCCACGTAATCTGCGACGGGCTCGGTGCAGGCTGACCCGGACGGCCTCTGGAGTCTTACCCATGGCCGCCGCAATCTGCCCAGGCGAAAGCTCTTCCCACGCGGCGAGCCTGAGCAGTTCGCGGTCAGACTCACGCAACGACTGCAGTGCGACCAACACATCTGCGACTGCGTCGGTCAATGGTTGCGTTGTGCTTTGTAACTGACGACTAAGCGTGAGTGCAAGCTGCTCGGTGAGCTCTTCTTGACGCGCCACTGATCTGATATGGCCAGACACAAAGTTACGCGCGATGCCATACAGCCACGGCACTAACTCTTCGCTATCCGGCCAGTCGGCACGTCGTCGCCAGACCACCGCGTAAGTCTCTGCCAGTAGATCGGCGGCCTCGGATGGCCCCACC
The DNA here is from genome assembly GCA_947034895.1 of Rhytidiadelphus loreus. NCBI lineage: Eukaryota > Viridiplantae > Streptophyta > Bryopsida > Hypnales > Hylocomiaceae > Rhytidiadelphus > Rhytidiadelphus loreus. Next base: position 5,373 of record CAMQQG010000417.1, on the reverse strand, counting down.
CGGCGAACTAGGTAAGCAAGCAACTTTATGCGAGTGCTGCGGTATACGCGCTCGAAGTCAGCCGTCGTTGCTTGCTCGGTCACTTGTTTGCCCAACGCTGAGGCAGATCTGAACATCCGAGTGACCACAGTTTAAGAACCACTGCGGTGTCACCTTTGTCAGCTGCCTGCGCGGCTGTGCCGTATAGCGCAACAACCGAAGAGTCGTTGGTGGTGGTGATTGCCTTCCACGTCACGATCTGTCGCAATTGGCGGGCTGCGGTGCGGGCGTTCGCGGTATTTCCAGCTGCGTGTTCTTGAAGCCAATAGCCTTGCCACGCGCACGCCGCATCCATCGCCAAGGTGCGCTGTACAGCACTGGCCTGCATCAATCCGCTATGAGGAAGCTGTCCGGGGATGTATGCCTCGGCACTGTCGCCCGGCGGGTAGGCAAAGTTGCGAGCGAGCTGATGGGCTACCGCCGGGAAGTCGTTGCCGCTGGTGTTCAGCCATTCCGAGGTGTCGTTATCGGTCATCCCTGCTTGACCATGTTGGCCGGTGTGCGATGCGTTCCATGTCGCTGCAGCGACTCCGCCGCCCACCAGCACTACGCCCACGGTGGCCCCGGCGGCAATTGAGCGACGTAAGCGACGTGGCCAGCGCCGGAGTTTCGCAGGCGGTGTCCGTCTGTTGACGATCGTGTCGAAAATGTCGTCAAACTCGGAATCAAGGCTCCACATTTCGGCGTGCTCGTTGCTGACCGGATTGGCGGCCCGCAGCAGCGCATCTAGCCGTTCGTCGGCGTCATCGTCCATGTACACATCTAGAACATGTCATTTAGGCGACCATCGTTACAGTCAGGCGAAAAATTTTTCCGGGCCGATGTGGGAGGGTAAAGTGTCGGCCGCGTTTGTGCATCTCGACCTGTTGGGATCGGCGCTAGGCGTCTACACGGACGCATGTGCGCAATCCTCCTAACTAGCTCGCCGCGGGTGTAGGTCAGGGTGACGCCGGTGTAGGGGTTGACTTCGGTGCCGGAGACGACCACGCATGCGCCGGACTCTTTCACGTCCGTCAGTCGCGCGGCCAGTATGGCGTCGCGGGTGTCACATCCGTTGCTGCCCAATGGCGCGTTGGTAGCGGCAGTCCATGCCATGCTGCTGGGTCCCGTAGGCCGGTCGGCTATCGGGCAGCCCCGGAACGGTCCGGCTCCCAGTCAGTTGAGTCGGATAACGAGCAGCGCGAATCCGGAATCTACGATCGATTGATGACGCGTGCAGACGGGAGCGATTCGATCCCCACGCGCCTCCCGCCGCGCCGCATGGAACGTTCATACCGGCCGGGTCGTGCGATGACAGCTTTCGGCGAGCCTGCCGGTCACCCGGTCTTGCTGTGGCACGGCCGCGGGCCCAACGAACGTGACGTCCTCGATCGGCTCGCATCGACTATCGCTGGTCTCGGAGCGTGCGTGTTCGTTCCCGACTGAGACTCGATGGCGCCCGACGGCGGGGCTGCCGATCTCACGGCCTCGCTCGAGTTCGCCCTATCGCAGAGCAGGCGCAAGGTGACCGTCGTGGGCTGGTCGCTCGGCGGCACGGCTGCAACAGGCCTTGCGTTCGGTACACATGCCACCGACCTCTCCATCAGGGCAGTGGTCGGCCTCGCGATCGATCCGCGAGCTCGCGATCGGGTCTCTGGCCTCCGCGTGCATGAGATGGCGTCGCCGCAAACCCACACGCCACCGGTCACCGTGCTCCACGGAGTCCATGACGTCGTCGTCCCAATCGACCTCTGCGTCGAATTCGTCGACCGCATGCGCGCCGCGAATCGCACCGTGAAGTTCGAGAAGGTCGAAACAGATCACGCCGGCATCGTCGGTACGGAGTACAACGTTGACGCTCGACGCTGCGCACCCGCCAACAGCACCTTCGCGCAGACGGGGTTGCGGGCAGCAGTCAGGGCCGTCACGGAAGTATTGGCCACCTGAACGGGGTGAGGCGCCGCGGCCGTGCCCAGCACCCGGGATCTCGCGCCGATGGTCGCACGGGTGTCCGGTCAACGAACCCCTCCCGGACACCAGCCACTTGTCGGTCTATGACAGCTTCCTTAACGGCACCCCATCTACTACGGCAAAGGCGGTGAAATCGCCTCCAACCGCCTCGATGAGCAGGAGATGACCGTGCTGTGCTTGCGGATCCTGCAAGCCGCACTGGTGTACGTGAACACGCTGATGCTCCAAGACGTCCTCGCCGAAGACGACTGGACTCAGCTGCTCACGCCATAGGACCGTCGCGGGCTGACCCCGCTGTTCTGGCAGCACGTCCTGCCCTACGGCGAAGTGAAACTCGACATGACCTCACGCCTCAACATCCGGACCGCCGCGACCTCCCGGACGCCGTAAGCGGATCGGCCTACGGGAAATCCATCCGATGTCGGTGGAGTCCGTCAGTCCCGAACGATGACGACTTTTCGAGTTGCAGCGGCGTCGGCGAGCCGATCGTCGAACGACGCCACGCGTGCATGGGTGTCTTCGGCCGCGAGTAGTACGCAACAGTCCGGCATCTTCAGGTTGGTGCTCACGCGCAGTTCAGCGAGCTTGACCGCGGTATCGGCAGGAAAAGGCAGCTCCTGCAGTTCCAGGTCCTGCAGGGCCTGGCGGACAGCGTCCAGTCGGTTCTCTCGCACGGGCACGACGAGCACCTCGGCCAGGGTCAGCGAGTTGGCAGCGAAATCATCGTCAATCTCGCGGGCGAGGAGGGTCTCGGCGCGGCTGTGATGGTTGTCTTCACCATCGAGGTAGGCGATCAGCACGCTGGCGTCGAGCACGATCACGCCGGCCATTCCCTTCGTAGCCTGTCCAAGTAGTCCGGTCCGTAGGCGCCGGTCAGCATCCCGCTGTGCTCGCGGAGGGCGGCAAGCCTGCGGCGCCGGTTTTCATCGTGCTCCTGTTGCGCGGCACGATGGCCTTCCAGTGCGAGTTGCACCAAGATCTGAGCGCGACTTAGACCCGGCCAGCGTGACGCGGCCGCGTCCAGCGCCTGCGCCAGGTCGTCGGTCTCAGTCACGAAGTGTCGCGGACGGGTGGTTGGCACAGGACCAGTGTAACACGAGTGGTGCCAGTGCTACACCTGGTTGTACCGGCAATGCGTGGTGGACTCGATCGTCCCCGTGGCGTACCGGATGCGGATGGCGAGTTCAATCGGTCGTCGCAACACCCGTTCTGATGCGAGGTGTTGTGCATGTGGTCGAAGAAGGAATTGATCGATAAGCAGGCCGAGTTCTGGGTGGTCCTGGCCCGCGGCGTGACCCTGCAGGCGGCCTGTGATGCTGTCGGGGTGAATAGATGAACCGGACGGCGTTGGCGGCAGGCCACAGGTGGGCGGATCCCGCGCAAGGCGGCGCCTGTGTCGGGTCGGTACCTGTCGTTGGCCGAGCGGTTGAAGATCGCGGATCTGCATCTGGTCGGGGCCGGGGTTCGCGCCATTGCTGTTGCCCTTGGCCGCTCTCCGTCGACGATCAGCCGCGAGCTGATCCGTAACGGCACCGCAGTGCGCCCGGTGGGCGGGCCACCAGCTCGGACGTGGGCAGCGGCGGTGGTTCCGGCTCGTCGTCGGTATGCGCCCTATGCCGCACAAACCCAAGCGGAGTTACGTGGCCGCCGACCCAAGGCGAGCAAGTTCGACAACCCGGAGTTGGCATCCTTGGTGCAGGCCAAGTTGTGCGTGAAGTGGAGCCCAGAGCAGATCAGCCTGCACCTCGCTGCGCACTTTGGTGACCGGGCGGAGATGCGCGTGGCTCACGAGACGATCTACCAGGCCCTGTTCGTGCAGGGCCTCGGTCGCCTGCGCGCCGACCGGGCCGTGCCCGGGCACAGGGAAGGGGATTTGATCTTGGGGTCGAACTGCCGTTCGGCGATCGCGACCCTGCTCGAGCGGCAGAGCCGGTACACGATGTTGGTCCATCTGCCCGATGACCATGGCGCGATCACCGTCCGCGACGGGCTGTTGGCGGCCATCCAGACGTTGCCGGCGCACCTGGCGTAAGTCTCTGACCTGGGACCAGGGCACCGAGCTTGCCCAGCACCGCCAGATCACCCTGGCCACGAAGATGGACATCTACTTCTGCGACCCACACTCGCCCTGGCAGCGAGGCAGCAACGAGAACACCAACGGCCTACTGCGCCAGTACTTTCCCAAGGGCACCGACCTGTCCGTCCACACACCTGAACGCCTGCTCGAAGTCGCCACCGAACTAAACGCCCGACCCCGCAAGACCCTCGGTGGAATCACCCCCGCCCAAGCCATACAGCGACTACTGTCGAACCCCGAAACGCCCATCGTTGCGACGACCGCCTGAATTCGCCGATCGGCGAACGGGCACAGTTGCTCCCTTCGTCGAGACAAGCGGGTTAGCGTGTTCTCATGAGCGGGGACGTGGCTGCGGCGACAGCGCCGAGCGTGGCATTGCTTCGGCGGATCGCGGCGGCCCTGGGGCTGCCCGGTGATTTGCAGCGGGCCGACAAGTATCGGATGCAATCTGATCCCGCGCTATTGCGTGATGTCGTTGCCGCGATGGCCGCTCTGCTGCCCTCGGACACCGAGATCCTGGTGGGTCTGGAGCTGGGCGGTGTTCCAACCGCTGTTGCGCTCTCGCTGCACACGGGTCTTCCCTCAGCTGTCCTGCGCCGGACGGCACGATCGGGTGACACCAGTCCGCTTGCGGGCACGCCCGTCGAGGGCCGCCGGGCCGTCCTTATCACCGACATGTTGCAAGGCGGCGGCAAACTCGGGCCCGCCGTCGACGTTGTCCGACGGGCTGGAGCGGTGGTCGAGTACGCAGCAGCCGCAGTGTGCTGGCATCCAGCGACCGCGGACGCGGCACGAGAGGCTGGCGTCCAGCTGCTTACTGTCATCACGCCCGAGCAGGTCGCGACCGAGCTGGCATGGCATGACCGATCGGTGGCCGGGCGATGATGCCGACCCATCAGGCTTGCCGCCGGCGTCGTGGTGATGAATCGCTCCGGGCTGGTCCTCATGGTCGACACCGTGCGTCGCGGCCCGGACCGGCTGGTGCTGCCCGGCGGAGTCATCGAGTTGGACGAGTCCCCCGCGGCGGCCGCCGAACGGGAGGTGCTCGAAGAGACCGGGCTCCACGTCCCGCGTAAGCCGGCTACTCGCGGTGGCGCACAGGGAGCGTTCCGCATCGCGGCCGTCCGGTCTGCGGTTCATCTTCGACACCGGGACGGTCACCGATGACGTCCTACTCCTACCGCAGCTGGACGAAGTGAACGAGCTGTTGTGGCTAGCCCCGGCCGAGGCCGTCGCGCGACACGCGGCGCCCGGGCGCCCGACGTTGGAGCAGGCACTGGTCGTCCGCGACAGCGCACAGTGCTCGG
>CAMQQG010000416.1:0-25123 GCA_947034895.1 Rhytidiadelphus loreus | reverse complement strand
CGTGATATTTGGGCGAAACGGCCTGATCGTCTACCAACAGAAGCGTTTGGACACGCGAACGCTGGATGGGGAGCTGCATGCGCTTCAGCAAGAGAACGACCGGCTGAAGGTGCATGTGAACCGGTTACAAAGCGATCCGGACGCGATCGAACATCAGGCGAGGGAAGAACTGCACTACACGCGTCCCGGCGAAGTGATTTACACCCTGCCAGAAGAGTATCACAAGTAAGGCAAACCCAAAACCTCTTTTGGTTCAAAGTCACCGAGAGACGGCACGGAAGCCCCTGCCTGTCGCTCGCTGCTGGAAGGAGTAGCGCATGCACTTCGAAGTCGAAGCGATGAAGCCGAAGGACATCTACGCTCTGCTGATTGGTCTGGTCGCCCCACGCCCTATCGCTCTGGTGACGAGCATGAACGAGAGTGGCCGATTGAATGCAGCACCTTACAGCGCGTACAACTATCTTTGCACCGACCCGCCGGTAGTCGGATTGGGCGTAACGAACCGTCCCGGCGGTAAGTTTGTGCCCAAGGACACCGCACGCAATATCCGGCGGACAAGGGAATTTGTCGTAAACGTCGTGACGGAAGACATTGCAGAGCAGATGAATATTTGCGCGACGGAGTTCCCTGAAGATGTGGATGAACTGGAGATGGCTGGCCTAACTACCGAGCCATCAAAGATCGTCAAGGTGCCGCGTATCAAGCAGGCACACGCGGCGCTGGAGTGTGAGGAATTCACCTCCATGGAGATTGGAAACTCGCGGATCATTCTGGGCAAGGTCGTGGCGATGTATGTCGAAGACAAATTTGTCGACCCGGCTGGCCCTTACATCCTGTCCGAAGAGCTGCATGCGGTAGGCAGGATGAACGGTTTGGGCTCCTACGTAAAGACACGCGAGGCGTTCTTCAAGATGCCTCGGATTCCTTATGAGGAATGGGAGAAGGGGCGGCGGGAATAAGCGGACCTGTTCCTTAGGAGAGGTAGTCTTTGAGCCATGGGTCATCGGACCGGACCAGCTCCTCGGTAGAGCCGTCGAAGACGGTCTTGCCTTCATTCAAGACGAGGAACCGGGTGCTGGGGTCGATGCCGTTGTCTAGGAGCTTTTCCATATGCCCGGTTTCGGTGTTGAAACGATTAGTGGCGAGGGTGAAGGCGTCCTGCAGGCGGTGCGTAATGAGCAGCGAAGTCGTGTGGGCGACGTCGCGCTGCTTTACGACGAGTTCCACGATGGTCGTTGAGGTGATGGGATCGAGGCCACCGGTTGGAGAGTCATAGAGAATCAGGTCCGGCTTGGTGATCAGGGCTCGCGCGATGGACACGCGGCGGCGCATACCGCCTGAGAGCTCGGAAGGAAATTTGTCGATGGCCTTTTCCAGTTCCACAAAGCGCAGGGACTCCACCACGCGCTTGTGCGATTCCTCTTCAGGTACCTTTTCTGCATTGAGCCTGTAGGCGACGTTCTCTTCCACGGACAGGGAGTCAAAGAGAGCGGATTCCTGGAAGACCATGCCAATGCGATCCCTGAGTTTATAGAGATCGTCCTCCTTCATTTTCGTGACATCCTGCCCAAAAACCTGAATCGAGCCAGTGTCCGGCTTTAGCAGGCCATTCGCCAGTTTCATCAGAACGGACTTTCCGCAGCCGGCAGGGCCGAGGATAATGCGGGTTTCGCCCGGCATGACGGTGAAAGAGATGCCTTCGAGCACGGGATTCACATCGAAGGTGATCGACACATCCTTGAAGACGACGACAGGGCCACTTTTCGCAGCCTCGTGGTCGGTAGCCTTCGGGTTACGCAATTCCGGTGTGTCTGGGGTCATCACTTGCTGGCTGCCTCGTCCTCTTCTGACAAAGTCGTCTACTGGGTGCCAAAGATGCCGATCATCGCGCGGCTGACAAGGAAGTCGACGACGATGATGAAGACGGACGAGATGACCACCGCCTGGGTGGTGGAGCGCCCCACACCCTGGGTGCCGCCCTTTGTCGTCATCCCGAAGAAGCAGCCTACGCTAGCGATAATGAACCCGGAGAAGAGAGGTTTGACGAGGCCTTGTGTGATCCCGGCATAGGTAAGGGACCGGTAGGAGGTATGGAAGTATGCGGAAAAGTTGAGCCCCAGCATGGTGACACTGACGAGAGCTCCGCCGGCGATGCCCACCGCGTCGGAGACGATGGTCAGGAAGAAGAGCATGAAGACAGTGGCGATCAGACGTGGCGTGACGAGCTTGCGGACCGGGTCCGTGCCCAAGGCACGCATGGCGTCAATCTGCTCGGTCACCTTCATGGAGCCAAGCTCGGATGCCATGCCTGAGGCGTTGCGGCCGGATATCATGAGGCCGGTAAGGACCGGGCCAAGCTCCTTCACCATGGAGAGAGCGACCAGGCTACCTGTCATGCTGATTGCGCCGAAGGCCTCGAGCGAGCTGGCCGATTGTAAGGCAAGGACGCAACCGGTGAAGAATCCGGTAAGGATGACGATTGGCAAGGAGCCAACGCCGATGGAATCCATCTGAGTGAAGACATCGTCCCAATAGTGTGGGCCGGTAAAGATATTAGCGACAGCCTGACCGGTCAGCAGGGAGTATTCCTGCACGGCGGCGACACGTTGCTTGAGGAACATCTCTGGGGAAACTAAAGGCATACTCTGGCTCAATGTATCAGATGCTGTTTTAGCCCAAACGACTTTGAGGTGCCTGGCTTTTTCTTCAGACGAAACGCCTCACGCAACGAGAGGCGCATCGGTGAGAAAATGGAGGGGATGATTGAGTCGAAGCAAATGATCGCGGCAGTACTCCATGGCAAAGAAGATCTGCGGATGGAAGAGTTGCCGATACCTATTCCTGGCCCAGGCGAAATTGTTGTCCGGGTGGTTGCGGCGCTGACCTGCGGGACGGACTTGAAGGTCTACCGGCGGGGATACCACGCCATGATGCTGCAGCCGCCCATTCCTTTTGGCCATGAACTGGCGGGTGTTGTGGCCGCGACAGGGGACGGTGTAAGCGGGTTTTCCGTGGGAGATCGCGTCGTCGCGCTGAATTCCGCGCCTTGCGACGAGTGCTTCTTTTGTAAGCACGAACAGCAGAACCTCTGCGAAGACCTTCTCTTTAATAACGGGGCGTATGCGGAGTACATCCGGGTCCCGGCCCGAATCGTGGAGAAGAACACGCTGCATATTCCCCCGAACGTAGCTTTTGAGCACGCCGCCCTGACCGAGCCTCTGGCCTGCGTGGTGCGCGGCCTAGAGGAGACGATGGCGCGGGCAGGCGACACCATGGTGGTCGTGGGCGCAGGTCCCATCGGTCTGATGTTCATGCATGTGGCACAACTGTCGGGGATCGATGTGATCGCGGTGGTCAAGCGCGAGGACCAGATCGCTTCGGCAAGACTCTTCGGAGCGTCGCAGGTGGTGCAGATTCACGACGGGATCGACGTCGTGGCCGCAACGCGCGCCCTGACGCCGGAGCGACGCGGCGCGGATTCGGTGGTCGAAGCCGTCGCCACGCCAATGACCTGGGGGTGGGCCGTGGATATGGTCCGCAAGGGGGGCACGGTGAACTTCTTTGGCGGACCGCCTTCTGGAACGCGTGTGACGCTGGACACAAATCGGCTGCACTATGGCGATATCACGCTGAAGGCGAGTTTCCACCACACCCCGGCAGCCTGCCGCACGGCTTTTGAATTGGTGACGAGCGGTCGCTTCAAGGCGGCGGAGTACATCACTGGCCGGGCATCGCTTGCCGAGGTTCCGCATCTCTTTCACAAGATGCTGACGCGGTCGCGGGGAGCGTCGCGACTAGAGATCAAGACGGCAATCTTCCCTGGTGGCCGGGTCGCAGAAGAGCTTGCCCAGGATGAAGCCGCGCTGGTGGGCACCGCGCGATGAACCACGCGGCAGAGTTGCCGGTGCCGACCGTTGCATCCGGCGGAGTGCTTGACGGCGCTCCGCTGGAGTACGGCATGCCCGCCGAGCGACCTACTCTGATGGAGGCGAAGCGGTGGTGCCGCAAGCTCGCAACCACGCACTACGAGAACTTCCATGTGGCGACGTGGTTCCTTCCCAAGGCAGTGCGGCCCCACTTCGAGAGTGTCTACGCGTACTGCCGGGTCTCCGACGATCTGGGAGACGAGGTAGCCGATCCAAAGACAGCGTTACGGCTGTTGGATGAGTGGGGCGAGCTGCTGGATGAGTGCTACGACGTGCCGGAGCGCTCCAGGCATCCGGTCTTTGTAGCGTTACATGAGACGATTGCGCAACACGCCCTGCCTCGATCCCTCTTCCACGATCTGCTGGCGGCGTTTCGGTTGGACCAAACGAAGACGCGGTATGGTTCGCTGGCAGAGCTTGCGGCGTACTCCCGTGATTCCGCAAATCCGGTTGGACGGCTGGTGCTTCTGATCTCCGGACATCCTGAAGAGTCGATCGCCGTACTGTCGGACAAAATCTGCACGGCACTACAGCTTGCGAACTTCTGGCAGGATGTTGTGGAGGACTGGGAGCGGGGAAGGCGTTATCTTCCCGCAGACCTGATGGCGCGCTTTGGCGTGACGGAGAGAGACCTGACGGAGCGGCGATTTACACCGGAGTTTCGTGCGTTGATGCAGCATTTGGTGGCGCTCACGCGGGAGATGCTGGAGGAAGGTGGCGCAATCAGCAGGTTTGTAGACCGCGAACTGGCGACTACCCTTAACCTCTTCCGCGAGGGCGGCGAGTCCATCCTGGACGCGATCGCGGCGCAAGATTTCGACACGTTGAAGCGACGCCCGGAGGTCTCGAAGACGCGAAAGATGCAACTTCTTTCGGGCGCGGTGTGGGGCAAGCTGCGCGGAGCGCGGGCTTGATCATGCAGGTATCCATGGAAAAGCCGCCGCTTGAAGTGGCCGCTGCCTACGCTGCCTGTGAGGCCATTGCAAAGCGCGAGGCGAAGAACTTCTACTACTCTTTTCGCGTGTTGCCGCGAGCCAAGCGCGAGGCGATGTGCGCCGTCTACGCCTTTATGCGGCGGGCCGACGATATCTCCGACGACGAGACTTTCTCGATTGAAGTCCGGCGCGTGATGATGGATGAGTGGATTGGGGCATGGAGGCGGTCGACCGTGGCGGACGCCGACCCGGTATTTGTTGCGGTGCGCGACACGCAGGCCAGGTTCGGCATATCGGACGATCTGCTCGAACAACTGGTCCAAGGGACGACCATGGACCTGTACCCCGACGAGACGGATGACGGCGAAGTGAAGGGTTACGCGGACTTCGACGCGCTCTATCGCTACTGCTACCTTGTCGCATCCGTTGTTGGTCTGGTGTGCATCCGGATCTTCGGGTACACCGATCCGCGAGCGGAGAAGTTCGCCGAGGAGACTGGGATAGCCTTCCAGTTAACCAACATTCTGCGCGACGTGAAGGAAGATGCCGAGCGGGGACGCTGCTATTTACCACTGGATTTGATGGCGGGATATGGGCTCACCTTCGACCGGTTGCAGGTGCTTGCCGCCGGCGAGATGCCGGTGAAGAACGACCGCGAGATGCTCCGCGCGCTGGGTGAAAAGGCGGAGGTGTACTACGCATCGGCGCAGCAGTTGCTGCCCTTGATCGACCGCGATAGTCGAGCGGCACTGTGGGTGCTGGTGACGATCTACCGGGGGGTACTGGAGCGCATTGTGGAGGCGGACTATGACGTCTTTAGCGAGCGGGCCTCGGTGCCCACCCGCGAGAAGCTGACCATCCTGACTCGGGGCGTGTTCCGTTCTCTCGTGGACAGGATGCGGGCCTGACAGAGATGGAGCGAGCCGATGTACTGGTTGTGGGGGCGGGAGCGGCGGGGCTGGCAGCGGCGGCGGCTCTGGCCCAGTCCGGCAAGAAGGTCGCTCTGCTGGAGCGCAGACCCTATGTGGGTGGCCGCGCCTACTCGTATGAGCATCCGGCGGTTCATGAGGTGGTCGACTGCCAGCATGTCCTGCTGGGATGCTGTACCAACCTTATCGAACTTCTGGAGCAGGCGGGTGCCGCAGACAAGGTTCGTTGGTACGACGGGCAGACATTCCTCGAACCATCGACCGCCACGCGCAATGTGAGGGCGAGCAGGATTGCGACGAGCACGCTTCCGGCACCTCTCCATTTCGCTCCGAGCTTCGCTGAGATCTCAATGCTTGGCTGGCGAGACAAGCTCGCCATCGCGCGGGGTCTTACGGAGTTCTTCCGCGTCTTTCCGCAGGACGACAGCGAGAGCGTCGAGAGTTGGCTGGGTCGAACAAGACAGACGGAGTTGGCTGTTCGTCACTTCTGGCGGCCCATCATCATGGCGACCTTGAATGACGGTCCCGCGAACTGTTCCACGAAGTATGCCGGGAAGGTCTTCCATGAATTGTTCGTGAAGTCCTCGACGGGTGGGCGGCTCGGGATTCCGACTGTGCCGTTAAGCGAACTGTACGGCGCAGTCGCGAAGCTGATCGAAGCGGCCGGGGGAGCGTTGCATCTTCGCGCGGGTGTGGAATCGCTTACCCAGGAACCGGACGGAAGCTGGCGCGCAAGCACACCGGCGGCGGAGTTCATCGCGGACTCGGTCATCCTGGCACTCCCATTTGAGCAGATAGAGAGACTATTGCCGCAGAGTGAAGAGAGCTTCGCGGGACTTCGCTCCCAGATATCCAGGTTTGAACACGCACCCTTCACCTCCATCCTTCTGTGGTTCGATCGCGAGATTACCGACCTCGATCATGCCTGGCTGCTCGACACGACGATTGAGTGGTTCTTTCACAAGTCGCGCATCCGCCGACTCGATCCGGCGAAGGGGAGTTACGTGGAGGTGGTCATCGCGGGATCACGAGCGCAGTTGAAGATGAGCCGGGAAGCGATCCTGGCATCGGCGCTGGAGGAGTTGGCTCGCTTCTTTCCATCGGTCAAGAATGCGGTGTTGATCAAGTCCTGCGTGCTGAAGGAGGCAAGGGCGACGTTCTCGGTGACGCCGGGGCTGGATCGCTACCGGCCAACCCAGAAGACGCAGTGGCCGGGGCTGTATCTTGCAGGCGATTGGACGGCTACGGAGTGGCCTTCGACGATGGAGGGCGCGGCGCGGAGCGGGAGGCTTGCGGCTGGAGCGGTGATGGGCGATGAGAAGAAGTATCTTGCGGTGGAGTTGCCGGCTTCGGGGTTGATGCCGTTGCTGGTTCGGTAGGACGGGAGACGGTGGTTCGGGCTTTCTACGTCCCACCCATCGCGAGGAACAGAGGCGCGATGGATGGGGCACCCTGGCTTCTTTCGATGCTTATAAGCCCACATCTCAGAATCGAGATGTGGGGCTCCCGATTTCACTACTTTGCTAAAAGGATGACGCCGGCGGTGACGAAGGCGGCGGAGATCCAGCGGCGCTTGTCGACGTTTTCGTGGAGGAAGAACTTCGCGGCGAAGGCGTTGCCGATGTAGGTGATTGCGGCGCTGGCGGGGGCGGCGAGCGAGACATCGACCACGCTCAGGGCGAAGAGCAGCGAGAAGAAGCTGATGGCCATGGAGCAGACGCCGAGAAGAAACATCGGGCTGCCGACGACTGCCTTGATCGCGCCCGCGATGCCGGATTTTTCGCGGATGAGGTCGAGGTCGCCGATGCGGCGCATCGCTCCCGCAGTGAGGATGTCTCCGGCCACGGCGGTAATTGCGACCATGCCGATTGAGGCCCAGGTCTCGACTGCGCTGACGACCGTCATGCCTGCTCTGCTTTCGCGGTGTGCTCGGTGAGCGACGGGCCGTTGGCGACGAAGCCCACGCCGCAGACGATCAGGAGGATGCCGAGCCAGCGAGTGAGAGAGATCGTCTCATGCTGCCAAAACTTTGCCAGCAGAGCGACGACAACATACCCGAAGGCGGTGGAGGGGAGGACGAAGGTGAGGTCAGCCCAACTTAGCGCGGTCAGGTAGCTGGCGAAGAAGCCTATGAGCAGAGTGATTCCGGCGATGACCCATGGGTTCTTCATGGCGACGAGGAGAAGCCCGAGATGGTGGATTGAGACCGGACCGACCTGGGACATTCCGTGAGAGAGCAGCGTGTCGCCGACCGATGCGGTGAGCATCACGGCAATGAGGATGAGGTAACGCTGAAAGGAGAGGGTATGCTTCATCGCTAAACTAAACGCAGATTCCCTTCAGGAAGGACAAAAAGCCAGAAGTAGATGGTGTGGAAGCGAAGAGGCGGCCAGCAGATGCTGACCGCCTCGGCGATTGTAAAACAGGAGTACTTACGCGTTCATGCTGACGGATTCCTGCGCCTTCACCGCGTTGGCTTCCTTGGCCGCACGGGCAGCCTTGTTGCGCTGTGAGCGGAGCTTCATGAAGGCCACGGCTTCGGTGTAGAGGCGCGGAACGTCGCGGTTGACGACGGCCTGCCAGACGACGCGGAAGGCGGCCTTGGGGCGGAAGTAGTATTCGTCGTAGAACTTGTGCACCATCTCCATGACGTACTCGACGGGAAGGCCAGGGTACTCGATGTGCGCCATCTGGTGGCCGCCATCGTCGGCCATGGCTTCGTTGGTGATGAATCCGTTCGCCTTGGCGTAGTCGTAGAACTCGGTGCCGGGGAAGGCGTGGGCGATGGAGACCTGGATGGTCTCGCAGTCGAGCTGCTTGGCGAACTCGATGGTGTTGCGGATCGACTCGCGGGTCTCGCCGGGCAGGCCGAGGATGAAGTCGCCGTGAACGACCAGGCCGAGCTTGTGGCAGTCGCGCGTGAAGTCGAGCGCACGCTGGACCGTCGCGCCCTTCTTGATGTTCTTGAGGATCTGCTCGTCGCCGGACTCGTAGCCGACGATCAGCAGGCGGCAGCCAGCTTCCTTCATGGCCTTGAGCGTTTCAAAGTCGGTGGTTACGCGCGAGGTGCAGGACCAGGTCAGGCCGAGCGGCTTGAGCTTGGCGCAGAGCTCGACGGTGCGGGCGCGCTGGATGTTGAAGGTGTCGTCGTCGAAGAAGAACTCTTTCACGTGGGGGAAGAGTTCCTTGGCCCACTTCATCTCTGCCGCGACGTCGTCGGTAGACCGCTTGCGCCAGGCATGGCCGGAGAGCGTCTGTGGCCAGAGACAAAAGGTGCACTGCGCCGGACATCCGCGAGTCGAATACAGCGACACATAGGGGTGCAGCAGAAAGGGCACCGAGTACTTGGTGACATCGAGATCACGGTGGTAAATCTCGGTCGCCCACGGCATCTCGTCAAGTTCTTCAGGAGTTACCTGGGCCCGGTCGGGATTGTGCTGGATGACGCCGTTGTCGCGGTAGCTGACGCCAAGAATTTCGGCGAGAGGCTTGTGGTTTGCGAATTCCACGACGGAGAAGTCAAACTCGCGGCGGCAGATGAAGTCGATCGCGGCACACTCGTTCAGAGCCTTGTCGGTAGAAGTTGTGACGGGTGGTCCGACAAATGCTATTTTGATCGACGAATAGGTCTGCTTGATGACCTCGGCCATCTTCTGATCGCCTTCCCAGCCCATGGTGCTGGTAAAGAGGACGAGGAACTCGTAGTCTTTCAGGATTTCGACGACATCCTGCCACTTCAAGTGGTGAGGCGGAGCATCGACGAGGCGCGAGCCTTCGAGCATGCCCGCGGGATAGGTGAGCCATACCGGGTACCAGTACGATTCGATCTCACGTGTCGCGGGCCAGCGGGAGCTGGCACCACCATCAAATTTCTCGAAGGAGGGCGGGTTCAAAAACAGTGTCTTAAGTGGCTTCATCGCTACCTCGTAGTTTACCACTTCGATAGCCCGGATACCGGTGAAGTGGGCGCACGGTGGGTGCCGCAGTTGAGTCGTTCAGGGCGTGACGGAGGCCGGGCCGGGGGTGATAGTGGTCGAAGATGCGGGGTTGGCCGCTTGCGTCTCCACATTCTTCAGCCAGGCATCGAGCTGCCCGGTCTGGCGCAGGAGATTGATCTGCGCCTGTTGCAGTTGAAGGTCGGCATCCAGAAGGTCGATCGCCTTTGCCCGCTCCTGCAAACGGGCGTTCTGTTCATCCTTCGGAGTCATCAGCGGCGCGCCAGAGCTGCCATTCTCCGCCGAGAGCTGGGTGAGGACGATTTCGAGTTGCTCCTGTGCAAGATCGCGGTCGATGCTTGCGAGCGAACTTCTGGCTTCTAGCTCCGTGGCACCATGCCGCAGACGGACGCGGCCTTCCAGGAAGAGGTTGCGCTGACTTTCCGCTTCAAACTGGGCGCGACGGGCCTCCGCGGCAGACTCGCGGGCGCGATCCTCATGGACACGGTCATAGAGTGGGATGGTGATGCCGATGCCGATCGAAGCCGCGCTCTCGCTCTTTTCCTTGAAGCCAGGGTAGTAATCGATGTAGTTGGTGTGGCTGGTGCTGATGCGGCTGTAGTTTGCGCTGAAGCTGACCTGCGGGCGGAAGCGGTATCGCGCGTCCCCAAAGGCAACATCCTGTTTGCTGCGAGCGCTGGCCAACGCAGACTGGATGCCGTAGCTGTCGGGCGCGTCTATGTCCAGCGTCTTGATCGCGGGCAGGGCAGGGATAGAGGACGGCACGGAACTGAGGCGGTTTCCCGGGAGACCTACCAGACGCGAAAGGTGGTCCGAGAGGATGGCAATCTGATCGTCCATCTGGAGTGCCTGCAGATGAATTTGAACCTCGGTGCGCTGGGCCTTGAGTAGCTCGATCCGGGTGTCGCGGCCAGCACCCAGGCGGTCCTGAACGATGGTCACGAGCCTGGTCGCGAATCCGTACTCCTGGGCAAGCGCGGCCTGGCGACGCTGTGCGTTGTCGAGGCCGAGATAGGTGACGGCAACGTCTTCGGCGACCTGGTCCCGGGAGTCTTGCGCGGCGAGCAGTGCAGCCTGCAGCCCTGCATTTGCCGCGCGGCTGTTGTCGCGTTGGGAGAAGTTGAAGATTTGCGACTGGCTGGCAATGCTGAAGACGACGGGAACTCCGAGAGGCACACCGGTCGAGGTGCCGTAACCGCCGGAGACAGTGGCGCTGGGAATGAACGCATCGTGGTTCGCGGCGACCGAGGCGCGGGCCTTATCGACGGTGGCTTCAGCGGTCTTAATCCTCGGGTCGCTATGCAAGGCGAGATCGACCGCGGAGGAGAAAGATATCTGGGCCCCGGCTGTGCCGGCACAGATCACGGCTAGAGCGAAAGAGATGGTGGGGAAACGAAGCATCGATCGTTGCCGGCCTCTCTGTTGCGAGCTGCATTGGGGTCTTGGTGTCATGGTATCTCGTTTGCCTTATTGCCCTTGCAGGGCTTTGCGAGCGGGGGAATACTCGGAGGCAAGTGCCAGGGCGGCCTGGTACTCGCGCTTCGCGCCGGAGCTATCGCCGGACCTGGCAAGCAAATCGCCAAGCTGTACATGGACGTTTGGTGCCGGGGCAGCGTCGGACTTGGCGGACGAATTGAGATAGCCGATCAGCAGTTGCCGGGCGAGCTCAGGCTCGCGGCCGCAGGAGGTGAGAACGCTGGCGGCGTCGACGAGTGTCGCATCGCGAGCGTGATCCAGCCGATCGAGCGCGTAGAGGGTAGTGACGGCCCTGTCGCACTGCTTTTGACGTTGATAAAAATCTGCGAGGTCAACCAGCGCCGCGGGAGAGCGTTGCGTGTCCACAGCCTTCTTGAACTCTGCCTCGGCCCTCTGATTGTCGTTACGCTTTTCGGCGATCATGGCGAGCAAACGATGGGCCTTGGTGGGAGAAAGCGGCATCAAGCGCGTGGCCAATGCGTCGGCCTTGTCGAGCCCTCCACCCACGATGGCCGGGGCACCAACATAGAACTCTCCAAGATCGCTGAAGGCGGCGACGTTGCGATCATTCGCCTCTATGGAGCGTTGGAAGGCAGCAACTACCTTTCTTGCGATGCGAAAGGCCGCGATGGGATTGGCGCGTGAGGCTTGCATACCATAGGCGCGGCCAAGCCACATCTGATTCTCGCTCACCTGAACCGGGTCCTGGCGGGAATCGGCCACGGCAGCTTCACACTCTTTGACGGCCCGATCGGCAAATTCTTCCGCATAGAAGACGCGGCAGAGCAGTTGGTGCGCAAGAGCATTATGGGGATTCTGCGAGAGTTGTACACGAAGAGCTGCAGCTGCTTCATCGAGGCGGCCTTGACGAAGGGCCGAGGCAGCAAGGTCATCGCCGGCAAAGACGGGAAGTGTAAGCAAGGCAAGCAGCGCCGCTGCCGCAAAGTGACAAAGGAGTTTCGGCATGGCTACTCGACAATTTTTACGGCAAGACCATTCGAGAGATCGCCGCTCGTGGTCGCACTCAGCGCGACGCGGTCATTCTCTTTCAGGCCGGAGACGATCTCGACGCGGGTGAGGTTGACGACACCCAGTTTTACCGGTGTGCGAACCAGCTTTCCATTGATGATCCGGTAGACATAATCCTGCGGGCCATCGGTGTGCAGAGCCTCGCGCGGGATGCTGAGAACATCGTGGCTCTGCGATGTCGTCACAGTTACAGTCACGTTAGTGTTTGGGAGCAGATCGCCCCGTGCGTCATCGACTGTAATCAGGCACTCACCCACGTTTCTTGTGCCGTAGGTGATGACGGTGGAAGGCACCTGATCGATGTGGCCATGCCAGGTCATGTTCGGCTTTGCATCCCACACGATCTTGACCTTCTGACCTACGGCAAGCTTGCCGATCTCCGGTTCATCGAAGTAGGCGCGGACCTGTATCTGGTTGAGGTCTGCGATGTCCAACAAGTCTTCCCCGGCAGGCACATAATCGTACTCGGCGACGGGGACGGAGTAAACCGTTCCTGAGATAGGGGAGCGAATGTTCGCTGCCTCGTAGCTTCGCTGGGCGGCTGATTGCTCGGCCTGGGCATTGGCCAGTTGTTGACGCGACCGTTCAAGCTCGGAGGCGCCATAGCGATGCTGGCTCCGCGCGGTAAGGCTTGCGAGGGAGCTATCGGCAGATTGGAGTCGCTGCTCGGCCGCTGCGACTTCTGCTGCCGAGGCGGCTCCCTTCGCCTGGAGCTGTTGCAGCGCGGAGACCTCTTTAGCAGCTTGCAGCTTTTGCTGCGTCGCGCGTTCTATGTCGCCGGCGGATGCAAGACGCTCTTCCTGCGTCCCGTTGTTTTGTGTCGCATCCAGACCGAGCTTCGCGGTGCTGATGGAGACCGCCGCACCTGCGAGGCGCGACCGGATATCGGTGTCGTCCATGGTCACAAGCAGCGATCCGGCCTGGACCTTGTCGCCTACTTGCACGCTGAGGCGCTTGACTACGCCCGCAAAGGCGGCATGTGCCTGATATTCGTGGACGGGCTCGATCTTGCCGTTGGTCGAGGTGGAGCTGTCGAGGCTCTGGCGACTGACGGTCGCCACGCGAACAGAGACCTTCTCTTTCGTAAGCCATCGGATAAGGACGAATGCCGCGATGAGGGCGACGGCGACCACGGTCCAGATGATAAGAGTGCTGCGATTGGTCTTTTCTTTGGCTGGCATCGTCGGGCTTTCAGTATATAAGACGCCCTGAGGCGCATAACGGAGCAGGTATTTTCCAATGAAGAAGTTACATCCCCTTCAACACGCTAACTGATGCCGTCTTCTGATGGCCGCAGGTCGCAGAGTTCAAGCTCGATCCCTCCGAAACGCGCGTTTGTGTTAAGGCGAAGATGGAAGGCGATATCGACGTTGGACCCGGCCGCAAGCCCCATCTTCCGGCAGCGCTCCGGCCAGTCCACACTCCGGCTCCAGCCAAGCGCGCTTACAGAAGTGCCATCGCCGCGGTCCACATTCAGGCATATGTGCCGGTCTTTGATGATGCGAGGGGCAGTGGCCAGGCGCACCCCTTGGCTGGCAAAGAGGGGTTCTGGATTGCCGTTGCCAAAGGGAGCACATCGCTGGATCCAGAGATAGAGGTCTTCGTCTATCGCGCTTAGGGGGACTTCCGCATCGATGTCCAGGCGAGGCAGAGAGGGCTGCCCGGCCAGCAGCGGACCGGCAAATCGTTCCATGCGTTCCCGCAGCTCAGCCAGCTTGCCGGAGGGCAGCGAGAAGCCGACCGCATGGGCATGTCCGCCAAAACGGGTGAAGACGGCGGGCAGCGGAGCGTCGAGCGAGGTCAGGGCATCGAGTAGATGGAAGCCATCCACCGACCGGCCCGAGCCATGGGCGTGGCCGTCTTCGTGGGTGAGGACGAGTGCCGGCCGCCCCGTGCGATCGACCACACGCGAGGCTAAGATGCCAATCACACCGCGGTGCCAGTCCGCATCGTCAAGGATGATGCAACTGGCAGGGAAGTGGCCGGTGGGTAGCCGCATCGCGGCGAGCTGCGCTTCAATGCGTTCAAGCGCCTGGGCTTCGGTGTCCCTGCGATCGGTATTGAGGCGGTCCAGTTTTTCCGCAAGCTGTCGCGCGGTTCCGGGGTCGCGTGTGAGCAGGAGTTCGACGACGTCCGACGCGACATCCATGCGGCCCGCCGCGTTGATGCGTGGAGCGAGGCGGAAACCGACTTCGGTCGCCGTGGGTGCGCGGTCCAAAGGTATCTGTGCGACCTGCATCAAGGCGCGAAGGCCGGGCGAGACGGGGTTGCGCAACTCTCTGAGCCCCAGCCAGGCAATCGCGCGGTTCTCGCCGGTGAGGGGGACGGAGTCCGCGATGGTCGCTATAGCGACCAGCTTCAGGAATGAGGGGACGAGGACGGTCCTGAGGCGCAGTCGATCGGCCTCGTCGGTGGCGGAGGCAGACAGCAAGGCGTACGCCAGCTTGAAGGCGACGGCCGCTCCGCAGAGCGACTTAAACGGATAGGGGCAGCCGGCTTGCGCGGGGTTGATCACGGCGAGAGCCTCTGGAACGCCGGCGTCGTCATCGGGAAGGTGATGATCGGTGACGATGAGGTCCAAGCCAAGGGTCTTCGCCTCCGCCGCCGCCGCGAAGGCGCGGATTCCCGTGTCTACGCTAATGACGAGCGAAACCCCGTCCATTGCGGCCTCACCCAGGACTTTGGCCTGCATCCCATAGCCCTCGCGGATGCGGTGGGGGACGTGGTAGCGGACTTGAACGCCTTTCGGGGCAGGCTTTTCATGAGAAGCGATACGTTCGATGGCGGTCTTCAGCAGCACTGTTGCCGTGGTCCCGTCCACGTCGTAGTCGCCGTAGATGAGGATCGTTTCGCCCTCGGCGACCGCGCGCTGGACCCTCGCCACGGCTGCCGCCATGCCAAGCAGAAGATATGGATCGTGGAGATCGTCGACGGAAGGGTGAAAGAAGGCCTCGATGCGCGAGGGGGTATTCAGACCCCGAGAGAGCAAGAGCGAGGCGATGGTCTCCGGACATCCGACTTGCGTGGCCAGGGCCGAGACACTGGACGGACTGACCGGCGCAACCGCCCATTCCCGACGAAAACTCTCATCAGCCGGGGCGGGTGCCTTCACATCTTCCGCGCCTTGAGTTAAAGCTTCTTGCATGGTCGAAGAACCTGTCTCCGTGAGGAGACTTAGTCGTCGCCTTCGTGGTCATCGACGACCATGCCGCCGAGGCTCGTCACGGCCTCCAGCAGCTCTTGAAAGCGCTCGTACCAGGGAGTCGAGGTCTCAAAGAGAAACATGACGCCCTGGTGGGCGAATCCGAGCTGAAGGTAGCCGGTCTTGCCGACGTGCTTGACCAGAGACTGCGCGTCATCGAACTCCTGACCGAAATCATCAGGGAAGCTCTGTTCGCGCAATTGGTCGAGGAGGATGGAGATGTCCGTCTTTTCTAGGACGACCTCGCTCATGGTGACGAAGGGGCAGCTTGCCGCCTTGGCGTGCTCGACGAAGACCTTCCAGGCATCTGCATCGTCTTCTTCGAAGAGAACGGTCAGGACCTCTTCGGTCACATAGCCATTCAGCCGCCTCATGCCGTGTCCGGCGATGAAGGCGATCATGTCGTCTTTAATGGAGATCAGATTATCGGTTTGCATCAAGAAGCTATTGTCGCAGAAAGCGTGCCAGCGCGCCTATGGATTTGCCGGGTCAGGGGCATGGCTGGGAGCCAAATTCGAGTGTCTTACGCCTCCTCGCGGTGCGCTGCCGGCAGCCCGCGCACAAGACTCTGAACACATCGTGTATTCTGAGCAAAAGCGATGATTTTCTCAAAAGATTATGTAGGCTACCTGGCACGGCAGACGGTCAAGCATCTGGTTGAAGCAAAGATGATCGAGACCGCCAAGCCTGCTGTATTGAACGAATTCGTTGGAACCGCGATGGTCGAGGAGCTCTCACTCGAAGACCGCATCAACGACGAGGTCCGCGTCATCCTCGAGGCCTTTCAGGACGACATGCGCAAGACCGGCGCGAGCTACCCGGAGATGTTCAAGAAGGTCAAGAACGAACTGGCGCGCAAGTATAAGGCGGTGCTATGAGGATCTCCCGCGACAAGCTGAACAAGCTCGCCCACACGGTGGCCGACTCTCTTGCCGAGATTCCGGAGTGCGACTTCCTTGAGGACCGCAATACGATCCGGCAAGAGGCGCGCAAGGCACTGGAGAAGCTGCTGATGGAAGAGACGAAGATCGACGCGGCTGCGCGGCTGAAGATCTCCTCGCAGCGCAAGATCATCGTCGAAGGCTCGCAGGAGTGGGACATCCTGTACCGCAAGTACTACAACGACGAGGTCAAGAAGCTCGGCTTGTAGCTTCTACGGCTAAGGCCGTCATCCCGACCGAAGCCTCGCGGTTTGATCGCGATGCGCAGTGGAGAGCCCCCCGCATTTCATCTCCGTTTCTGCTGTCAGCCTCGGCTGCCGACAGCCCTTTCTCTGATACACTTGGGGTATCGCGGCGAAGAGATGTTTCTTCTGTTTGGCGTCATGGTGTAACTGGTTAACACGCCGCCCTCTCAAGGCGGAGAGTCCGGGTTCGAGCCCCGGTGACGCTACCAAATCCTGATCCCCTCTTGATTTGAAGATGCGAGTTCAATGCAATGCCGAAGCAATTTGGCGCCATGGTGTAACTGGTTAACACGCGGCCCTTTCAAGGCTGAGAGTCCGGGTTCGAGCCCCGGTGGCGCTACCAAAATAAAGACATAAATGATTCCTGCCGATGAGCTGATCGCTAACTCGTGACAAAAATAGCGAAGCAGTCCAAATGGCCTGCTCTGTTGATGCTGAGCAGGCCATTCGTTTGCACCCCCCCGAGCTCGTCGAGAAATATCAGTGCTTCTCCGCCACATCCCCCACCTTGGGCTTGCCAGGGCCGCTGTAAGTGCCGATGGCCACCCGATCTTTCACCTGGGTGATATCGATGACGCCGATTTTATCGGTCGCCAGGTCGATCACCTCACCGGTGGATGGATCCTTGACCTCATTGAGAATGTGAGCGATCTGGAAGCGGTCGCCGATAGACACATTCTGAGCCGAGCCGGCGTTAATGGTTACATTTGGACCGTTGACGAAGGCTACACGAGCGGAGATGTCTACCTGCTTGGCCGCGAGCTTCGGTAGCTGCTCATCGAGAGCCGCCGCCAGTTTGTTGACGGCGTCCATGGTGGCTTCCCCGATGATGGTTTCGGCGAAGTTGGACGAACTCATGTCGACAGCCACACCCGCACCACCCACGCCGAAGGCACCTGCCATCGCGGCGAAGCTGCTGCTCTTACGCTGGGATTCGCCCTTGGCTTCACCGGTCGCGATGACTTCACTTGTCTCCGCATCCACCAGGCGATAGTCGATGGTGACCTGGGCCTTATCGGTTTTCCTCGCAGCCATAGCCCCTGCGATCCCGGCGCCGATGATGCCCCCGCCCGCAATGGCCCTCTTCTTGTCGTCGCGGCCGAAGGTGACGATGTCGCCGTACAGGATGGCGTCGGCACCCCGAATCTGGCCAATCTTCGCGCCCGTTCCCGCTTTCACGCGGTTGCTTGCGGCGAGGTCCTGCTCATTCATCACCTGGTTGAGCTTCTTGCGCTCGACCACGATGACCTTGCCTTCCTTCGCGATGCGGGTCACGAACATTGACTGAATGCCCTTGCCGATGTTCTGGTTGGTGCCGAAGATCGACGCCACCGCCGTTTGGACAGTCGAGTAGTCGAATTCATCGACGGCGATGCGCTTCTTCCCGTCCGGCTTGGTCACGGTGGTACTGGTTACAGTCGTCACGGTCGTGCTGGTGGAGGGCGCCGCGCCGCTTGCCGGGGCCGCAGGCGGAGGAGCGACAACGACGGTCGCGGGGCCGCTCACGGTAGTGCTCGATTCTGACGCGGCGAGCTTGGGATCTTCAAGTGCAGCCAGCACCGCGTCGCTCGCTCCTGCGGCCTTGAGGGCGATCATCTGGTCGGTGGTCAGCGTGACCGGCGTGTTGACCTGGCCGATCTTCTTCAGGATGGCGGCATCCGCGAACTTCGCCTGCAGGAGCTTCATGACCTGGTCGACGATGTTGGACTTGGCGGCGGTGTGCTTTGCTGCGGGCTGTGCATGTGCGGCGAACGGGGCGGAGCTGGGCAAAGAGGCCAGGGCAAGGATGCAGAGGAGCGAGGCAGAACGATGACGTGGCATGGAAAACCTACATTCAGAGGAGATAAAAAAGTCTTTGGAAGTCACTAGCGAGTTTAAGCAGAACGGGAATCTTTGCAAGCAAATAATCGCTGGGGGGGGAAGAAAAATCTCGGCTCGCGTCTCATCCGCGGAATGGCCTACAGGAACCGCTTACCCCGTATCCTTCGTGACTGCTGCCAAAGAGTCATGGTTCGCAGGCGGTCATCACGCTAAATTGAAGCTGCTTTACGCGGCGAACGCATATCGAGATGACGATTCAGACTGACCCCAGAACGCCTTGTGCACGATGCGGCGGCCCTGCGTCAGGAGCCAGATGCTCTTCATGCTCCGCCCGTGGCCCGTCGACCTTCAACTTTCTTGTCATGGGTGCCGTCGCTGCCACGGTCGTCCTATTCCTGGCATTTGTGGGATTGTTTTTTTATCAATTCATCCGGGTTCGGAACCAGCGCCACGCCATCTCGCAGTCTCAGGTCTGGCACGGAAGCTCTGTTGTGCCACGAGAGAAACTGGTCGGTAAAGGCCGGATCTATCTCGTGCAAATGGGATCGAACAAGGCGCCCTACGATCTAACCGAGTTTGCCGTTTGGCTTCGCAACAAGTACAGCCTGGACGTCGAAGTGCTGCCGTTCGCCGCGCTTGATCCGGCCGCCTTTGATTCGTCCCGAAACCAGTATGTCGCTGAACTGCTCAATCAGCAGTTGAGGCGCGAACATCCAGACCTGGCGGCCGATCCCAATGCCTATCTGATCGGGTTCACGGATGCAAACATGTATCTCGCCCATTTCAAGTGGAACGCAGGCTTCACCCTACGAGACGGACCGCGCACCGCCGTCATCTCAAGTGACGGTCAGCAAAACCGCGACTGGAACACGCTCGGAGTCGATAGTCAGGTCTCCGAGACGATCTTCCAGAATCGGCTGAAGCGCATCCTGTTGAAGGATGTGGCGATTCTGTATTGGCACCTGCCCTTGAACAATGACCCGGCCAGTCTGCTACAGCAGCGGCTTGATCCCGACATTCCGGTCGAGGACATCTACGAGTCCGATCTGGCACCTGAACAGACCGGCTGGGGCCGGTATGAGAGCAACCCGTGCGTCTTCCTGGAATACTCCGCGAAGAAGGGAATGAGGGCGGTGCCCGGCAAGTTGATTCAGGACTGTGATGAACCGACGGAAGACCTTCATGACGAGTCGGCAGAGTTTTTCAAGGTGGACCTTGACGACGGTCTGCTCTTCGATCTCCACACCGATTTCAACCTGCCCGATGTGATGCCCATCCAGTTTCAGAGAGAGACTGGCTCGGACTGGGCGATGCCTGCGGCTTTTGGCATCAGCGGCAGTCACAACTACGACAGCTACCTAACCTCGAAGGACATGAGCTCCATCACGTTGAGAGAAAGCGAGTACGGGTACACGCTGGATCGAACCCCCCGCTGGTTGCCCGCCTTGTCGCTCGTCAAATACGTCGATACGGACTTCTCAGGCAGGTATTACACGCTTCGATGGCACGCGACGCCCTTTGAGCACTTTGAACTGAAACGTTTCGATGGAGAGACACAGGAGTTCCTTCCTTGTGACGACACGGCTCTCTGCTATCTAATCGGAGACCGCAATCCGCAGGGTCAGGAGATCAAGTTCCAGCGTGACAGCCAACGCAGACTGACCAACCTTACGTCGCCAAATCGGAGATCCTTGCACATTGAGTACGGCGCAGGGAGCCGCATCTCCCAGATCACCGATGATCAGAACCGTAAGGTCCTATACAGCTACAGCGAACGTGGCCAGCTTACACGCGTGGCTTATCCGTCTGGCGCAGTGCTGACCTTTAGCTACGACGACGCGCAGCATTTGGTCACGTTTAGTGCCTCTTCTGATCCCAGCTCCCCTGCGGGGGTCATGCTGCGCAATGAATATGACAGTGGCAGGCTTTCTAAACAGACTCTCGGTGACGGCAAGGTCTTCACCTACACTTACGAGGTCGGCAACTCGGCAAAGGTCAACCAGGTATTCGTGACTTCTCCTGACGGCAGTCGCTCAGGGGTTCGCTACTTGAGGTCCGGGGCCGCGATCACGAACGAGGAGGCCGCGCCAAGGTAATACGGAATCGGTGGAAGGCGGCGAGGAGTCGGCGGCGATATACTTGGATTGTGAGCAAAACCTTCTATATTGAAACCTTCGGCTGCCAGATGAACGCCCATGACTCCGAAAAAGTGATCGGCACGCTGGAACATGAAGGCTACGCCCAGGTGCAGGACGAGGCAGAAGCCGGCCTGATCCTCTACAACACCTGTTCCATCCGTGACAAAGCCGAGCAGAAGGTATTTCATCGCCTGAACGAATACAAGAAGATGCAGGGCGAAGGCAAGAGGTTCGCGGTCATCGGGTGCGTCGCGCAGCAGGAAGGCGAGAAGATCTTCGAGAAGGCACCGTACGTCTCCATCGTCAGCGGATCGGCATCGTACCGCAACCTTCCCAGTATGCTGGCGCGGCTTGAAGCCGGCGAGACGCGCATCACCGGTCTCGATGACCGCCAGACGAATGAGACCTTTGAGACCGAGTTCACCTCGCGTACCAACCCGCATCGCGGCTATATCACCATCATCGAAGGCTGCGACAAGTTCTGCGCGTACTGCGTCGTTCCCTACACACGGGGCAAGGAGCGTTCGCGCACGGCGGAGTCGGTGCTGGCTGAGGCCCGCCGCATTGCAGACGCCGGATACACCGAGATTCAACTCCTCGGGCAGAACGTAAACTCCTATCTTGATCCCTCCGGCAAGAAGAGCTTTGCCGAACTTCTCGAAGCCGTCGGGACGGTCTCTGGCATACGCCGTGTCCGCTTCACTACGTCGCATCCGCGGCACTTCTCGCGGGACATTGTCGAGGTGCTCGATGCCGTGCCGACGCTCTGCGATCATGTCCACTTGCCCGTCCAGAGTGGATCGTCAGATGTCTTGAAGGCAATGGCTCGGGAGTATACGCGTGATTGGTACCTCGAACGCATCGCCTGGATCAAGGCGGCAAAGCGCGAGATCAGCATGACCTCGGACATCATCGTAGGCTTCCCGGGCGAGACCGAGGAAGACTTTGAGCAGACGGCGACGCTGCTTGGCGAGGTCGGCTACGACGCCATTTACGCCTTCAAGTACTCACCCCGGCCCAATACTCCGGCGATCACCATGGCGGACTCGATATCTGAAGAGCTGAAGGTAGACCGCTTGCGCCGCCTGAACGACATCCAGCGCGATTTGCAGCGCGTCAGCTACGGCCGTCACCTGAACCAGGTGATGGAGGTGATGGTGGAAGGCCACAATCTCCAGCGCGGGCAAGTCATCGGGCGCAGCTCGCAGAACAAGACGGTCAACTTCACGACGACGCAGCCTATCCTTCCAGCGCCCGGAAGCTACGTCAATGTCCGCATCACGCAGACCTTCCCGAACAGCCTTGTCGGCGAGGCTGCGTGATGAAGCAACAGGCCAAGTCCGTCCCGGCAAAATCGGCGCTCGAAGTGCCGGTGGAGATCGAGGTGCAGATTCGCGGTCTCATAATGGACCCCATCACCAACATGCCTATCGTCATTCTGAAAGATGTCGAAAGCGAGATGGTGTTGCCCATCTGGGTGGGCATCTTCGAGGCGAATGCGATTGCCATCGAGTTGGATA
This sequence comes from Rhytidiadelphus loreus, assembly GCA_947034895.1. Lineage (NCBI taxonomy): Eukaryota > Viridiplantae > Streptophyta > Bryopsida > Hypnales > Hylocomiaceae > Rhytidiadelphus > Rhytidiadelphus loreus. The sequence continues at coordinate 3,005 of CAMQQG010000416.1, read as the reverse complement.
AGACAGCAACACCACGACCGATGACCCACGACCTGTTGCGCGACCTGACTCGTGGCCTGAACGCGAGGGTGACCAAGGTGGTTATATCGGAGCTTCGCGACGACACCTTCTACGCCTTGATCTGGATGGAGCAGCAGGGCGAAAGCGTCGTTATCGACGCGCGGCCCTCTGACGCCATTGCCATGGCACTGCGGTGGGACTGTCCGATCTATGTGAACCGCGACGTGCTGGCGGGTTCTCGCGTTGCTGCCAACGGCGCACAGAACATCAACCCGGACGAACTGCGCAAATGGCTCGAAAATCTGAACGACGATGAGATGGGCCGCTACAAGATGTAGCCTGAAGTGCCGGACGGAGAGTAGCGGGCATGTCTCTGAAGAAAACGATTGCGGGCCTTGCGCTCGGGCCCGCCATGCTGGTCGAGCGACTCGTGCGGCGATCACAGCTCCAAACCCCATTGGAAGATGCCCGGACGATTCTGATCCTGGAGTACATGCTGCCTCTGGGGTGCTGCGTCCATCTCACGCCGCTCTATGATGCCATTCGATCGTCCCGGCCCAAAGCGACCCTAGTCGTCGCTATTCGGCAGCCTGGCCTGTCGGTGTTGCGGCATAACCCCGCTATCGATCACCTTATCGAGACGCCTGACCCGCTGCGCGATGTCCAAGCCGCCGGCCGGTCTCTCTCTTCCGCGCTGGTGAGATTGAAGTTGCAACCAGATTGCGTGGTTACCGGAGCTTCGGACCAGCGCACTCGCATCGGTCTTATGGGAGCACTGGCTACCGGCGGCTGGCGTGCCGGCTACACGCAGACTCCCGCGCTCTTTCACAGGCCGTTGACGATCGACCGCTCAATGAGTTTGATTGCAAATAATCTTCGCATTGCGGCTCTGCTTGGCTGCGACGACATCCCACGCGAGCCCAGCGTCCACTTTTCACCCGCCGATGCGCTGCACTCCAAGGAACTGGTGCGCGAGGCAAATCCTGGCGGGCGACCGCTACTAGCAGTCGTGACACAGACGAGTGGTGGGCAGCGCACGGGGTGGCGCACGGACGCCTTTGTCAGCGTGATCGAACATGCATATCACGACCTTGGTTGTGCGGTGGTCTATGTTGGAACGGCTGCCGACGCCGACCGAATCGACGGGATTCGGACAGCGGCGGGCGGCATCGGTAGGTCAGTTGCGGGGTGTACCTCGGTCACCCAGCTTGCCGCGCTTCTGGCGATGTGCGACTACGTCCTCTCCCTGGATACCGGGACGATGCATGTGGCGCGCGCCGTGGGCGTGCCGATGGTGGTCCTGGCACCCTCCTGGCAGAAGCCGGTGGAATGGATGCCGCTGGGGCTGGCGCAGGTGCGGATTCTGCGCGGCGAGGACCGTGATGCAGTCCCCGAAGGTTATCGGCTCGACGAGATTGAAGCGGAAGACGTGATCCGCGCGCTCACCGATCTGGTCGCGAGTTATCCGGCAAGTTGGGCCAGCCGGGTAGAGCGCGTGGAGCGCTCGTTGTCAAAGGTCGATCATCTCCCGCCGCTTACAACCGACCAAGGAGAGGCGGTAGTGTTCTCACCTACCGTACGCTTCGAAAAGAACCGCTGAAGACTGGGTGTGCTCGCTACGACTATGCCGGGCAGAGTTCGCGCAGGTTGGTAAAGAACTCCGGGAAGGAGATCGCCGCAGCCTCCGCTCCGTGAATCTCGGACCCACCCTCGGCCCGCAGCGCGGCGATGGAGAAGGCCATTGCGATGCGGTGATCTGTGCCGGAGTCGATCTGGGCTCCGTGGAGCTGCTGCCCGCCGGGGATGTCGAGGCCGTCTTCGAACTCGGTGAAGGTGGCACCCATCGCGGCGAGGTTCTTCGCGACCAGCGCGATGCGGTCCGACTCCTTGACGCGCAGTTCCTTGGCGTCGCGGATTCGAATGCCGTCACGGGTGTAGGGGGCGATCGCGGCGAGGACCGGAAGCTCGTCGATGAGCATGGCGGACAGAGGGCCGGTGATGTCCGCGCCCTTCAGCCCGCCGGGTGCGACGTTGACCTGGATGGTGCCGATCATCTCGCCGTGGTGTTCTTCGACGTTGAGCACCTTGAACTTCGCCCCAAGCAGGCCGAGGACGTCGAGCAGCGCAGTGCGCGTCGGGTTCATGCCGAGCGAGTCGAGTACAAGGTTCGAGTCCGGGAAGAGAAGCGCGGCACAGAGGAAGAAGGCGGCGGAGGAGAGGTCGCCGGGAACGGTGGCGTCGATAGCGGTGAGGGATTGACCGCCGGGGATGCTGAGCTTGACTATAGACCCAATGCCGCCGGCGCTGGTGCGGGTAAGCGTGGCACCGAAGGCGCGGAGGGCCTGTTCGGAGTGGTCGCGGGTGCGGACCGACTCCGACAGGCTGGTGGTGCCGTTGGCCTGAAGTCCGGCGAAGAGGACAGCCGTTTTGACCTGGGCGGATGGAATGGGCGTGTCGAAGTCGATCGCCTGAAGTGGCCCGCCGTGGATGGTGATGGGCGCGTGGCCGTCTTTCTCCCCGGCTCCGGCGGTCAACTCCATCTTCACACCCATCTGTGCAAGCGGCTTGCGGATGCGCTCCATGGGCCGGAGAGTCAGCGAGTGGTCGCCGATGAGGGTGAAGATGTGCGGGTGCGGGGCGATCAGGCCGGAGAGCATCCGCATGGTCGAGCCGGAGTTGCCGCAGTCAAGCGGTGCCTTCGGCTGGACGAAGGCACCGGCGGTTCCGGTGACCTCGATAAGGCGGGCGGGACCTTCACCGGTCATCTTCACGGTCGCGCCCAGCGCCTCCATGCAGGCGAGTGAACTTGCGGGATCGGCACCGGTAGAGAAGTTCGAGAGGCGGGTGGTGCCGGCGGCGAGGCCTGCGAGCATGGCGTAGCGGTGGGAGATGGACTTGTCGCCGGGGACGGTGAGAGAGCCTTGCAGGGAGCGGGCGGGACGGACAACTTCAATCGACATTACGGTTTGAATCGCTTTCTTTCGGCGGGGGGCTGACCCCTCTCC
>CAMQQG010000415.1:0-20898 GCA_947034895.1 Rhytidiadelphus loreus | reverse complement strand
AACGGTTCTTGCTCTGGTCGGGCGAGGTGAACACCGTCTCGGCGCGCTGGCGGTAGTTCTCGATCGGAATCAGCCCGTTGCCGACCAGGTTGTTGGTGGCGGCGAGCAGCGAGACGCTCAGGCTGCCGCGCTCCATGGCCAAGTCGCCACGGCCGTAGAACTGGTTCACGCGCGAGGGCGAGTTGTCGCGCCAGCCGTTCTCGTCGAACACGGTGAGCGCGCCGAAGCCGGCGACCGTGCCATTGTTCTTGCCGCCCGAGAGCTGCACCTGCTTGCGGCCCCATGAGCCGCCCATCACCGAGGCTTCCACGCCGGGGGCGGTGAAACCGGTCTTGGCGCGCACGGAAATGGCGCCGCCGAGGGTGTTCAGGCCGAACAGCGGGTTGCTGCCCGGGAACAGGTCGAAGCGCTCGATCGCGTTGGTGGGGATCAAGTCCCAATTGACGACGTCGCCGAAGGGCTCGTTCACGCGCACGCCATCGAAGAACACCGAGAGGCCCTGCGGCGTGCCCACTTCCGGGCTGGCCGTGAAGCCGCGGTAATTCACGCTCAGCTGGAACGGATTGCCGGTGTAGTCGTTCACGCTGATGCCCTGCATCTGCGTGTTCATGTAGTCGCTGATGTTGAGCGCGCGCGACGCCTTGATCTGCTCCTTGGTGGCGCTCTGGATGTTGGCGGGGATCTGGTCGATGGTGACGGCCAGGCCGGGGAGCGGGCCGACGTCGATGAGGCGCTTGCCGGGGACGAAGACGCGATCCAACGTGCTCGGCGCGGCGCTGGCCGGCGCGGCGCTGGCGGGTGGTCGGGGCGCGGCGTCCGCAATCGGCGCCGGCCCGACCGTGTAGCTACCGCCGGCCGCTGCCGCCTGCGACACCAGCCCGGTGCCGGCCAGCAGCCGGTCCAAGGCCTCTTGCACGGTGTAGCTGCCGTGAATGGGCGGCGCGGTGCGGCGTTCAGTGAGGTCGGTGGAAAACAGGATGCGGGCGCCGGTCTGCTGCGCGAGGGCGCGCAGCGCCTTGTCGAGCGGCTGGGAAGGAACGTCGAGGGCGACGGCCTGCGCCGCGGCGGCGCCTGCGAGACACAGCCATGCCCACACGCCGAGACGCCCCACGCGCGCCCGGCGCGATTGCCGCGGTCTGCCCGCCTTTGCCTTGCCCAACTTCATCCTGCATCCCCTGCGCGCTGACTCGGTGCGGCCTTTTGCTCGAGTCGAGCGGCCTCAAGGGGATGGCGGATGCGGCGATCGGGAAGTTGAGGTCGACGGCAAAAAATAGCGATGCCCGGCGTAGCGGCCGGGAGCTGGCACAACCGCGAGTCGAACTCCGGTGACGCCGCATCCATACAATGGATACGCTGTGTAGATCGGGAGTCTTGGCATGACCATGCATATCAACTTGTCCCCCGAGATGGAGGGTTTCATCAAGGCGAAGGTCGCGACCGGCTTCTATGGCAACGCGACCGAGGTGGTACGGGACGCGATACGCCGCATGCAGTCCGACGAAGTCCGGCTGATGGCGTGGAACGCGGCGGTCAAGCTCGGCAGCGATCAGCTCGATCGCGACGAGGGCGTTTCCTATACCGCCGACGTGCTCAGCAGCATCACGGACGACGCGATACGCGCGATGCGGAGCGGGACGGCGACGGACCCGGATGTACTCCCCTGAGCCACTGCCAGTCACCCTCTCACCGAAGGCGCGGCAAGACTTCGTCGACATCCTGCGCTACACCGGCGAGGTGTGGGGCGAAGCCCAGTTGCTCGCTTATCGCGACAAAGTCGATGCTGCGCTGCTCGCCATCGGCCGCAGTCCGGAGATGGGGCAGCGCCGGGGCGACCTGCCGCCGTCATTGCGCGCTTGGCTGGTGGGATCGCACATCGTCTACAGGCTTGCGCCGAGTGGGATAGGCGTCGTCCGCATCCTGCATCAGCGGATGAGCGTGTCGCGCCACTTGTGACCGCGCGATCGCGCGGCAGCCGAGCTGTCGGTTGTCGTTGAGGACCTGATGCCTTCGTATTTTTGGCGCGGTCGGGCAAGCGCGGTGTCAGCGCGCCCGAATCGCCACCGACCCATCCGCTGCCCACTGCACGGCCACCGGCAGCATGGCCGGCAGCTGCTCCAGCAAGGCATCGATGTCGGCGACATCGGCGTCGCCCGAGAGGCGCAGGCCGGCGATGCGCTGGTCGAGCAGGCGGATGGGCGCTGCGCGGTAGCGCTGCAGTTGCGCCACGGCCTGCGCGAGCGGCGTGCCGTCGAACTCCAGGCGGCCACGCCGCCAGGCGAGGAGCTGGTCCACGTTGGCCGCCACGGGCGTGCCGCGCAGCCAGCCCGGCTCGCCGGCCGCCGCGGCCTGGCGCACGAGGCGCAGGGTGTGGCCGGCCGGCACCTGCATGGGCGCGCCGCGGCTGGCCGGGCCGGTCTCGGCGTCCACGGCGACGGCGCCTTGCAGCACGGTCACCTGCAATCCACTTGGTGAAACACCCGGCGACCCGCTTTGCAAGCCACTGGTCAACACATCAGCAGACCCCGGATCGAGCCGCACGCTGAACACCGTGCCGATGTCCACCACGCGCGCACCGTCGGCCTGCACGACGAGCGGCCGCCGCGCGGGCGCCACCGTCACCAGCACTTCGCCGCGCTCGAGCGTGATCCGCCGGCTGCGCAGGTGCTGGCCGACGCGCACGACGCTGGCGCTGTCCAGCAGCAAGTGGCTGCTGTCGGCGAGCTGCACGTCGCGCCGCTCGCCGACGGCCGTGCGCCATTCCTGCGTGGACCAGGCCGGGTCGAGCCACACCACCGCCGCCAGCAGCACGCCGGCCACCGATGACCCGATGGCGGCCCGCCGCGCCGCGCGGGTGCGCCGCGCGCGACGCGCGATCTGCTCACGCGCCTCGGCGATCAGCGCGTCGCGGGAGGAAAACCGCTCGCGCAGCGCGTCTTCGAAACGGTGCAGAGCGGCGTCCGGTCCGGCGTCGTCGACCGGGAGCGCCGTGAACTCATCGTCGTTCACGGCTGCATCGGCGCCCACTCACCCACGATGCCGGCCATCGCCCGCTGGTAGTGCTGGGTGACCATGTTGCGCGAGATGCCGATGGCGTCGGCGATCGCCTGTTGCGGCATGCCGTGGATGCGGTGCAGCAAGAACACCTGGCGGGCACGCGGCGGCAGCTGCTCGATGATCGCCACGAGGGCGTGCAGGTGCTGCCGGAACGCGAGTGCGGCCGACCCGTCGTGTTCATCGAAGGCGGTGTCCGGCGGATCGGCCATCGGCTCGACCAGGGCGAGACGGGTGGTGTCCGCACGGCAGCGGTCGATGGCGCGGTGAATGCTGGCGGTGCGCAGCCACGCGAGCGGCATCTGCACCGGCTCGGCGCACGGCCGCTGGATCAGGTCGATGCACAGGTCGTGCACCACCTCGCGCGCAAAGCCACGGTCGGCATCGCGCTCGCGGAACCGCCGGGAGACGTGCGCCACCAGGTCGTCGTAATGGCGCTCGAGGGTCAGCACGAGCGGGTTGGGGAGCGAAATGGTGGACATGGACGGCGGGTGGTTCACTGCGCCGGCTTGGTCACGTTCCCGGTGTATCAGCCGCGCTTGGCAACAGTCCTCGACGTTACTGAACACCAGTGCCCATTTGCCAGGGAAAATTTCCCGCGATGGAGCTATGGTTTGCGAGGGGGGCTCGGATCCAACGGTCAGTCTGCGTCGCAGTGAGCCATTTGCCTTGGACCCACGCTTGCATCCGGCGGGAGTTCTGCGCAAGACCACGCCATAGCTCCGGGAGCACGTACAAACTGGCGCGGATGCGCCTGCGCCGCCCCAACCATTACTCCTGCGACGGCATCCGCAAGTCGCCGCTCATCGTGACGGTTGATTTGTCGCCGGCCGACGCGGTCAGGCGCGTGCCGGCGAAGGAGAAGGTGCGTTCGACTGCAGGGTTGGCCATGTCACCTGCCGCGCGAACGAAGACACCACTGCAGTTCGGAGCGGCACACGACAGATCGCCGAACACCACCCGCAGCACCTGCCCGTCACGTGCCGTGTGGACTTCGACCATCTGGCCTTCGAGGTCGCGGAACTGGAACATCGGGTGGCCATCGTCGGCCGTGGCGAAGCCAGTCCCGCCGGACGCGCAGAACTGCGTCACGCCGCCATCGCTCGCGACCATCGACAGCGTCGCCGTGGCACACGCCAACCCGGGAATCTGCTGCTCAGACACCGTCAGCAAGGTCGCGCTCATCCGGATCGCGTCATCGGTGGCGGCCGTCACAACGATCCCTGGCACCGTCTTCGGCTCGCCAGGCAACGTCGGCTTCGCAAGACGTGGCGCGGCAGCTGGACGTGTTGCGGCTGAGGTGGGCGACAGGCGTGCCGACCGGATCTGGATCGTGCGCACGCCGTGCGCATCGGGCCGGCCGATGCTGAAGCCAGCGCAGGCGCCCGCGTCGCATTCGTAGGCGGCCGCAGTCGTGCCGGCCGCCTGCTGCGATGCACGCGCGGCGATCACCTGGTTTTCCACGGCGTCGATGGTGAGCGTCCAGGTGGACACGCCCTCCGGCTGCGCAATGTAGGTGCGAATGCTGCCGGTCTGGGACACGCGTGTGGTTGCCAGGCAGGCCTGTTGCGCGTTCCCGTGCAAGGCAATGGTGGCGACCTGATGCGGGCAGTGGAGATCCGGCGCCGAAACGGACCGCGCAGAAGCGACCGCCTCCCCCGATGCCGCCAGGGGCGCCGGCTCCGGTGCAGGCCGCTCTTCAACCGCCGGGCGCGCCGCCGCTGCGACCGGCGGAGGCGCGTCATCACGCCACATCCATGTCAGCCATGCCGCCAGCAACAGCACCGCACCGATGCCACCCGCCCAAAGCCGATAGCGTGGGCGGCGATCCATCCAAACGCGTGGCACGGATCAGTGGACCGCTGGTCGCTGCACCGTGGCGCGGTGAGGTTGAAGCACCTGCGGCCGGGTGCGCGCGGCCGAACCGTCGGCGGGCGGCACGTAGGGCGGCGCGACGAACGTGCCGGTCAGCACCGCGGTGCGGTCGCCGGCCAGCCCGTAGAGCGGGAGTTCGGTCAGCGTCGTGCCGGTGAATGTGACCGTCGTGTTGCCGGCCGAGTCCGGCGCGGACACCGAGACTCCGGTACAAGCGGAGCCCGTGCAGGTGTAGTACGTCTGCGGATCGTTGACGACGGTCACCGCCGTGACCGCGCCACTCGTGTCGGTGGTGACCGACGCTTGAGAAAAATAGCCGGTGCCGGCATTGCCCGTGTAGAGCCGCTCGACGCTGTAGCTGAAGGAACCGTCGCCGTTCGGATAGGTTCCGAGTCCGATGTCGGTGAGACCATTGCCCGCGGCGACCGTCGGGTCCGGCGGACACACGTTGAGCGGGTCGCCGTCGTCGCTGAATGTCGCGACGACGGAACTAGGATTCGGCACGGCACAGGCCACTGGCTCCGACGCGAACGCGGGTTGGTACGGCCCAAAGGACGCGAGCACGGACAGATGCAGGGTCACGGTGTCGGTCGTCGAGAGCGATCCATCCGGGTTGACGAGCGACAGGACGGTGTCGTTGAACGTCATCTGGTTGATGTCGACATCGAACCCGTAGCTCGTGTCCACCGTCGTCGGCCCGATCACCGCGGCGTTGCAAGCCGAGCCGCTGCAGCGGTACGTGGACAGGACCGAGCCGTTGTTCGGATCGATCTGCTGCACCGTCACTCCGAGCACGGTCCGACCGCGGGCTTCGACGTTGACGATGCCGAAACGGTACACGCCGCGGGTCTGGCCGTAGAAATTGGAGCTTCCGTAGGCGAGACCGAGATTGTCGGGATCGATGCAGGCGCCGTCCGCTGTGCCGTTCGAGTAGATCAGAGTGTAGAAGTTGTCTGTGCAAGGCAGGGTCGGCAGAACAGCGGCGGAAGTGCCGGTCGTCAACACGCCGGTCAAGCTGACGGTTCCCGCATCGCCGGTCAATGCCGTCGACGACAGCGTCAACGTCCGGCTCGTGTCCGTCGCCGGCGCGCCGAGCGTCATGCCGTTGCAGCCACTGCCGCTGCAAAGGTAGACGGCGCCGGCCAACCCGATCGTCAACCGGGCGCTGAGGATCGCCTGGTCGCGCGCCTGGACGACGAGCGTGTCGCCGAATGCCGTCTTGAAGGTGTAGTCGTCGACGGACGCATCCGCGGCATCGGCGGTGCGCGTCGCGCTGGCCGCACAGAAAGCGCTGGCTCTCGTGGCGTACGCGAGAGTGACACTGCCGGTCTTGCAGGCACCTGCGTCTGCCGCGACCTCCGTGACGAACTGCTGGAACGTCAGGTTCGCGGCAGCGAGCTTCGTCTTCAGGTCGACCACGGTGTCGTACATCGCATCGCCGGACTCGGCACGAAATGTCGTCGTGAAGAAGTCCGCAGATCCGGATTTCAGCGTCAGGCCGAGCTGGTCCTGCAGGTCGTCGGTGATCCTCTGTTGCGCCGCAACCAGGTTGCCGTCGGTGATCACCGCAGACAGTGATGCCGTGATGTCGGCCGAGATGCCGTATGACGGGATCACGCTGGAAGGATCCTGTGCCAGCAGTTGTGCCAATGCCAGATGCGTCAGCGTGGTGACGTTGGCGGTCGCGTTCGGCGTCGTGGCCGCACCGGTCAGGGTGCCACTGCCGTCGACGTAGCGGTAGGTCAAGGTGTAAGGCCCCGTCAACTCCGCCGTCGAGACGACATAGCGACGCAGGGCGTTGGCATTGCCGACAGCAGGACTCGTCGAAATTTCTCGCGACGGCCCGCTCGCACCTTGGGCGAGCATGTTGACGCTGGGATCGATGTCGTCCCCGGTGGCGACCGTGCCCTGCAGTTGCGGCGACGTCGTCGACGCCTGGTCGGGCTGGTCTGACTCGCTGCCGCCACAACCGGCCAGGGCAGCCATCAACAACGTCATGCAGGCAGCAGTGACATCACAACGCATACGGCTCGTCACGGAAAACCAGGGCATCCTGAACCTCAAAATATCGAATAAGAGCGCCGGGCCAAAAGAGCAACCGCCCGGCACTCCCGGCCCTCAGTGAGTGCCGGGAGCTTGCTCGGATCACTTACATGCGTAGGCTTGAACGCTGACGTTCTGCGGGGTCTGGCTTTCCTCGCCACCTTCTCGCATCCGCAATGCGAATGAGGTACCGGTCGACAAGGCATAGCCGTTGGAACACGTCTGCTTCAAGTAAAGCCAAGGTGACCATGCGCTTGTGGCCGCATATGGCGCGCAGGCATCCGGGTCGTTGGCATTCGCATCGGCCCGGAAGTCGACCGTACCGTTCGCCCTCGTCGCACCGGTTTGGTTGAGTCCCTGCGTCGTATGTGCAGCAAGTTCGAGATACTTGTAAGCGAGCGCGGTGTCCGCACTGGTGCCGCCGGCGACCGTTCCCATGAAGTAGCCGATATCGGCGCTTTGCGTGCTCAGTGCAGTGCGAAAATAGTCGTTGACCTCGAACGTCAGATTCGTTGGATCCCAGAGCGTCGTGTTCAAATTCACACGGGTGGCAATGATGAGGGTCTTGTCGCTTGCGCTGCAGGTCGTTCCCGTCCCGACGCAATACACCCTGTCGTAGAACGTCCCGACCGTGTAGCCGTTTGCGGTGATTGGCCCAGACGTGCTGGCCGCAGAGATATAGCCGGGGATTGCAGACGAGCCGGGCAACCCGCTGAACTTGCCCGTGGTCAGCGACGACGATTGCGTGTACACGTTCGTCGTGGTCGGCGGCTTTCCCGTGTTGGTGCAATTCGTCGGCTTCGGAGACACCACCGTTTTTGGATTGATGGAGGTCGAGAACGGATCCGATGTCGTGGTCGTGAGCGTCACCCACTGCGCGGAAGCACCGGCGCTCACCAAAAGCAGACCAGCTCCAATCGCGCTTGCAATTCCAATTTGAGGCATTTGCATAGGATTCTCCAATTTCAATGTGAATGGATGGGTTGAAGATCGCTCAACTTAATCGTCGTCGCCGCCACTGGTCGGCGGCCCTTGGCATGCATCGGTGGTGCAGGTCGGCTGATTGCCGGCGATGTAGACAGCGCTGGGATCGATTCCATCCGGAACGTCCGTGTTCAGAAGACGGAAGCTGAATGGCTGAACGCTGTAACCCTCCGGCGCCTTCATCTTCGCGAGCACCCACGGCGAATTCGGGCTGCTACCGCCGCTCGTGTCCGCTGCACTCGCATCGACTCGGAAATCGAGCCAACCGTTGTTGCGGTCGGGCTGGTTTCCGTCGTATTGGTTCAATCCTTCGAACGTGCGGCCTGAGACTGTCAACGGCTTGGTCGCGGCTGGGCTGCCCAGGTTGGACGCGACGCTGACAGCCACGTCCGCACGCGTCTGGCGGATGATGTCGTTAACGTCGTAGGCCAGCCCCGTGTAGTCGTAGGCGTTGGCATTCATCGTCACCCGGGTGCCGAAGACGTACGCCGTCTTGTCGATACAGTTGCGCCAGACTTTGTCGTACAGCGTGCCGACGGTGATTCCGTTCAGAACGATGGGCGCGGAGCGGGACGCGACCAGATCGTAATCCGCCGCACCTGGCAAGCTGTCGACCGTGCAATTCGTCGTTCCGCATTTCGTCAACACCTTGTTGCCGGTGCTCGACAAGGTGACGAATCCAGTGGCTGCCAACGCCACCCCGACAACGCTCGCCAACGCGATGCCCGCGACCGCACGCTTCAATGCCACTCTTTTGGTTTTCATCTCGTCTCCTTTAAAGCTGATGTTTCCCTACCAAGACGCTACTGGCGATCCAGCACGTAATTCACTCCAACGAAAATGCCTCTCGGCGCACCGGGCCCGACGAAGGTGGAGTTCTCCCACTCAGCCGAGTTGTAATTCCAACCGCTCGGTCCGATTGCACCGACAGTCGATGGCGAGAACGGGTTGACGCCCAGGCTGCCGGCAGTCGCGTAGCGGCGATCGAACAGATTCGTGATCTGCAACACGCCAGAGAGGGCCTTCGACAACTGATAGCTGGTGTCGAGCCGGAAAGTCGCGAAGCCACCGATGGTTCCCTTGTTATTGAACGCTCTTCCGGGCGCCACGAGCGTCTGCTCGTATGGAATCGTTGGGAGACAGCCGCTCGGACCGATTTCGGCGCAAAAGTATTGCGCCTGCTCTTGATCCGTGCCGCCTGCGCGATGTAAATTGTTCTCGTTCCCTCTGACGTAGGAAAGCGAGCGGACCTGAACGCCGAGGCCGATCTTCCAGTCCGCAGTCGCGTGCAGCGCGAAATTGGCATTGAGCACATGTGCCGGGATACCGGGCATGCGCGCACCGGGATCGACTCGGATGTCCTGGTAAGTTCCTCGCCCACTGTTCAGCGCCGAGTTGGGACCCGGAATAACCGTGGAGGCTTTGTACTGAAGGTCGGCAATGCTGCGATCGGCTTGGTTGAAGTCGGCGCTACTGTTGTGCGGGCTCAACAGATAGAACTGGGACTGGAACGTTGCCGAGACGAAGGCGTAGTCGAGCTTGACGTCGAGCGGTCCGACCTTGCCCTTGATGCCGGCTTCCAGGCCCTGGCGGCGGGTCTTGCCGATGGTGTCGAAGTAGCTCCGGCTTTGGCCGACGCCCACGAAATAGATGTCGTCCTTCAAATCCGTCCGGAAGACGCTGGCGTTCCATTCCCACGTGTCGTTGACCTTGCCGCGGGCGCCGACCTCGTAGGATGTCGACCGAATCTGGGGAAGATACGGATCGCCGGACAGAGTGTTCGGGAGACTGCACCCCGGGCCAGTGAGACTCCGCGCGGTGTAGCCAAGATTCGGAAGCGCCGGCGAGACCAATGCAGGTGTCGAATCGAAAGCGCACCCGAGCTCGACGACGGAGGGCGCGCGGGCGCCTCGGCTCACGTTGGTGTAGACGTTCAGGTTCTCCTGGGGCAGCCAGTTCAGGCCGATTGACGGGTTGAATGACTTGTAGGTGAAGGCTTCGCTGGTCCGCGTCTGATCGTTCACCTGGTCGGCACCGCCGCTTTGGATGTTAGGACTCAGCTCGTCGAGATCGACCCCGCCGGTAGAGCTGCGAACGAGCAATGTGCTCGACACACGCGTCGTGTTGTAGCGGGCCGCCGTCGTCAGCGTGACGTTTTTCTTCACCGACCAGGTGTCGTTGAAATAGAGACTGCGGGTTTCCGACATGCCGTCGAAAGTGTTGCCGGGGACGTCGTGCGTCGCCGCGTAGTACCCGTCGGAAATCGTCCCCGGAAGGAGCGGGTCGTGTGACAGCGGCGCTTGGTAGACGTTGTGCGCCGCGTCGATCAGCCCGAGCCGCTGCGTCATGCCATAACCAGTGTTGCTGTGATCGACCGAAGCGCCGACCATCACGGCATGACGGTCAAGATTCCAATTCAGCTGCAGTGCGCCGCCGTTGACGGACTGCGACAGGCGGGTCGTCGTGAGGATGCCGATCGGCGTGCCGTTCACGACGCCAGGTGTTCCATAGTAAGCACCGTTTAATGCGGTCTCCGGCGGACCGCCGCCACTTGAAATGAGATCCTCGAACCCTTCGTTGATGTCCCCATTCAAGCCATTCCGGTTGCTCCGGCGGTGGTACACCTGACCAGTGATGTTGAATGTGCTACTAGCATCCCACTGGCCATTCACCGCCAGTTGCGACACCCTGTTCACCGACTGGTCCGGCGAGGTGAACACGGTCTCGGGCCGCTGCTCGAACAGCGTCGAAGGAATCAGGCCATTGCCGATCAGCCGGTTGTCGGCGTAAAGCAGGCTGGCGTTCATCGTCAGCGCACCTTGGTGCAAGTCGCCGCGCGTGAAGAACTGGTTGACGCGCGACGGCGAGTTGTCTCGCCAGCCGTTCTCGTCGAACCGCGTGAGCGCAGCGAACCCGCCGAGCACGCCGTTGTTGCCGCCGCCTGAGAGTTGAAGCTGTGTGCGGCCCCACGAGCCGGCGGTGAAGTCGGCGTCGAGGCCTGGCGCAGTGAAACCGCTCTTGGTGCGCAGGGCGATCGCGCCGCCGAGTGTGTTCAGGCCGAACAACGGGCTGGAACCGGGAAACAGATCGAATCGCTCGATCGCGTTCATCGGCATCAGATCCCAGTTCACGACGTCGCCGAACGGCTCGTTGACCCGCACACCGTCGAAGAACACCGACAACCCCTGCGGCGTGCCCGCCTGCGGGCTGGCCGTGAAGCCGCGATAGTTCACGTCCATCTGGAACGGGTTGCCGCTGTAGTCGTTGACGCTGACACCCTGGAGTTGGGTGTTCATGTAGTCGCCGATGTTGAGCGCGCGCGAGGCCTTGATCTCCTGTTTGGTGGCGCTCTGGATGTTGGCCGGAATCTGGTCTTTGGTGATGCGCAGGCCGGGCATCGGGCCGATGTCGATCAGGCGCAGGCCCGGGACGAACACGCGCTCCAATGTTTGGGGAGTAGCGCTCGCGGCGGGCGCAGCCGCGGCGGTCACCGCCCGGCTGCGCACGACCAGCGCCTGCCCGTTTTCCACCGCCTCCAGCCCGCTGCCGGCGAGCAGCAGCGACAAGGCCGCCTGCGGCGACAGAGTTCCATGCACAGCCGGCGACGTCTTGCCGCTCGCCAGCTCCGGGCTGAAGAAGAGCTGTTGCGACGTCTGGCGGGCCAGCTGGCGCAGCGCGTCTGCCAGCGGCTGCGCCGGGATGTCGACGGGGACAGCACCGCTGCTCTGCGCAACGGCCGGGGCCGCGCTGACCAGCAGGCCGGCGGCCAGGAGCACGGGGGCGAGGCTCGCCGCCACGCGGTTTTTCAGAAAACGGAAGCTCATGTCGGACGGTCATCGCTGCGCATCACCGTAAGACGCGCCAGCCGCCCGGAACCTGAAACGATTCAGCCGTGAATAAAAAAAAATCTTCGGGGGGCCTGCCCGCCGCAGCCGAAGTTGGCCTCGGCGTCGATCAGGGTGGCCTGGTCGAAACGCCACGCTCGCAAGGTGGTTCCCGGCCGCACCCCACATCTCTGTACGTCGTACGTACAATACAGCATGCTTTCCGTGCAGTTCGAATGGGATTCAAAGAAGGCGGCCGCCAATCGGAACAAGCATGGCGTTTCGTTCGAGGACGCGCAGAGCGTCTTCGCGGATGAGCGCGCTCGCTTGATTAACGACCCTGATCACTCCGAAGACGAAGAACGTTTCCTTCTGCTTGGCATAAGCAGCACGCTTCGACTGTTGGTCGTGGCCCACTGCTATCGAACTGAAGGGGGTGTCATTCGCATCATCTCGGCGCGAAAGGCAACGCGTGAAGAACAAGCTTACTATCTGTAGAAAAGCACTATGCGCAATCAATACGACTTCAGCGCCTCCCGGAAAAATCCATACGCGGCGCAGCTCAAAAAATCTGTGACGATACGACTGGATGAAGACTCTATTTCGTATTTCAAGTCGATGTCTGAGCAGAACGGCATACCGTACCAGAGTCTAATTAATCTCTATTTGAAAGATTGCGTCTCTTCGGGGAAAAAGCTCGACCTGGCGTGGAAGTAACCAGCCGATGCCGATCAGCGAGAAGCAATCTCCGCGCTGCCATCGGCGCCGCGCTGCACGGTCACGGGCAGCATCAGCGGCAGTGCGGCAAGCAACGCGTCGGTGTCGGCGATGCGGAACGTACCGGAGAGGCGCAGCCGGCCGAGCGCCGGGTCGGTCAGGCGGATCGGCTGCGTGCGGTAGCGGGCCACCTCGGCGATTGCGTCGGCCAGAGCGGTGTTGTCGAACACGATGCGGCCTTCGCGCCAGGCGGTGAGCGTGGCCACGTCGATCGCTGTCGCTGGCGCCACCACTCCGCTCGCGTCGACAGTCGTGGCGTGGCCGGCAGTGAGCCGCAGCGGCGCGGCACCGGATGCGCCCGCGCCAACGCCGCGCACGTCGACCGTGCCGTGCGTGACCACCGTGCGGACGGCACCGCCGTCGAGGCGCACCGTGAAGCCCGTGCCGGTCACGCGCACCTGTGCGGCGCCGGCCTCCACGGTGAACGGCCGACCGGCCTCGGGCGCCACCTCGAACGAGGCTTCGCCTCGGGCAAGCACGACGGCGCGGCGGTCGCGGTAATAGCGGATGTCGACGCGGGTCCGCGTGTTGGCTTCGATGACCGAGCCGTCGGGCAACGTCAGCGCCCGGCGCTCGCCGCGGGCGGCTTCCAGCTGGGCGGTGTAGATGGGATGCGCGTCGCGCCAGACCACCGCTGCGCCACCGCCGACGATGGCAACGGCTGCCGCCGCCATGGCAAACGCGGCTGCACGCCGGGCCGGCAAGTGCGGCGGCAGCCGCATCGCCCGTGGCCACGGGCTGGGCGCCTCGGCCGGCATGGCCAACGCGCGCAGTGCCTGGGCGGGCAGGCGGCCGGCGAGCTGCCACACGCTCACCAGCGCCTGGTACTCGGCGTCGTGCACCGCCTGGGCCGCGCGCCATTGCGCCAGGGCCTCGGCTTCCGCAGGGCTCATGTCGCCGGACAGGAAACGCGCGAACCAAAACGCCGCGGCCGCCTGAGGGTCGTCAGCGGAACCGGTGGTGCCAAGGTCGGGGCCAGCCTTCATGCTCGGTGCGGCGTCATGACAGCGGGAAGACGGGCCAGCTGCCGCAAACCTGAACGCAGGCTCAAAGCTCCTCGGCGAAACGATCGCGCAAATGTCGCATGGCGCGGATCATGTATTTTTCGACGCTGTTCTTGCCGAGGCCCAGTCGTTCGGCGATCTCTGCCTGGCTCAACCCATCGAGCCGTTGCCACACGAACACCTGCCGGCACTTCAAAGGCAATTCGCCGAGTGCCGCGAGGAAGCGGGCTTCGAGCTGCGTGGCATAGCAGGCGCTTGCCGGGTCATGCGCCGTAGAGCCGGCGTCGTCTATGGCGAGCGACGGCGCCGCTGCATCGGCAATGGTGTGGCGCCGGAACGCGTCGGTGGCCACGTTGCGCGCGGTGCGGTGCAGGTAGGCGCGCGGCTCGCGCACCGCCGCCGCATCGACCTGCATGGCGCGCAGCATGGCTTCTTGCGCCACGTCTTCCGCATCATGGCGATTGCCGAGCCGGCGCTGCCAGACGCCGAGCAACTCTTCGTAGTAGGCCACAAAACCGAGCTGCAGCCGCGACGGCGACAGCGGCACGGGCGCCCTTGCAATGAAACGAACCGCCATGCGACGTGCTGGAGCCGTCACCGTCGTCTGCCTTTACATCGCCGCAAGCGTCACCGCGCCATTGAGCGTTGCGCTGCGCTTGCTCGACGGCGCTGCGAGCAGCGTGAGACCGGAGAACAAGAAGCTCCGTGCGACCGATGGGTCCGCCGTGTCGCCCTCCGCGCGCATGGAGGCGCCGCCGCACATCGGTGAGCGACAGGTCAGGTCGCCGAACGTCACGTAGGCGATGGTCGTGCGGTCTGCACCGAGGGCGATCACGAGTTGGCGGCCTTCGAGGTCGCGGAAGGTGAAACGCACCTGCCGGTCTTCGGCCACGTCGAAGCCGGAACCGCCGAGCGGACAAAACTCGATCACCGCGCCGCCGCTTTCGACGACGTGCAACCCGCCGTCGTGGCAGGCCAGCGACGGATCGATCCGGTCTGCCTCGACGGTGAGATTGGCCGTCAGCCGCAGGCGCGCCAGTGGGACGCCGGCCACCGCGCTGGCGCCATCTGCGGGCTTTTGGCGCAGCGCACGACCGGGACGCGGTCGCTTCCATTGTTTCCCCGGCGGCAGCGCTTGCAACGCGGTAGCGAACAGCGTGAGCCGCCGCACACCGTGGGCGTCGGGGTCGCCGAACGAAGCGCCGTTGCAGGCACTGTCATCGCACACGTACAGCGTTTCCGGCTCGCGGCCGACCGATGCGCGGCGCAGACGCACCGACAGCACTCTGGGGCCGATCGCGTCGACCGCGAGATGCCAGACGGAGACGCCTTCGGGGTCGAGAGAGAAGCTGCGAACGCTCCCGCTTTGACGGGTGTGCGTCGCGGAAACGCAGCCGCGCTGCGGACCGTCGGCGGTCTCGATGTCGAGCGTCTGGTGCGGGCAGATCGGTAGCGGCACAGGGTCGGAAGCCGCCTGCGCGACGACGGACGGGCGGGCGGCCGACGCGGGGATCGGCTCAGCGGCTGCCAGCCGTGGTGCCGAAGCCGGCGGCGGCGGCGTCTCGTCGGGCCCGGAGAAATTGGCCCAGACCACCCAGCCCAGAAGCAGCGCCGCGAGCACGGTGATGCCGATGACGGCGGCGCCGCGGCCATGCAATTCATCGTCCAACCACGCCGGAAGCCGGATCGCCATGCCGCCCTTAGAACCCTGCCAGCACGGCGCTGCCGCTCAGCGTGGCAGAGCGACCACCCGGGTGCCCATCCGTCACGGTGGTGCCTGAAAAAACGAACGTACGACCAGCTTCACCGCCGGCCTGCATCATGGCGCCACCGCAGGCGCTGCCGTGGCAGCTCAGGTCACCGAACTCCACCAGATCGACCGAGCCAGCGTCGTCGACACCGATGTCCAGCGTGTCGCCAGCAGAGCCGCGCAGCCGGTAGATGCGGTGGGCATCGAGCAGCATCGTGCCGCCACCGCCCGATGCGCAAAGGGCAAGCACCCCGCCGCCGCTATCGACGATCGAGATGCTTAGCGCCGGGCACGCCAGTTGGGCGTCTTGCTCGTCGCTGGCCACCGTGAACCGAGCGGTGAGCGCAACCGAACCGATCGCATCGGGTGCCGGGGGTGATCCGGCCTGTGGTTGCCCGACCCGCCAGAGCAGAGCCCCGGCAACGTCGATCACGCGGGCACCATGCGCGTCGCGCGGGCCGATGCGCAGGCCCTTGCACGCGGCTTCTTCGCAAAGAAAAGTGCCTTCGCCTGGCGACGAGAGTTCCGCAGCCATCACGACACCATTCGGTGCCGAGTCGATGCGCAAATTCCAGGGAGAGACGCCCTGGGCCGACATCGCATAGCTGCGCATGTCGCCGCTTTGCGTGGACCGGGTTACCGAGACGCAGGCGCCGATCGATTTGCCGCGGGAGGTGACGATGTCGAGGCGCTGGTAGGGGCAGGTCAAGGCCGGCGGCGAGGTCAGCCCCCGGCCGACCGATGCCGCCTGAGTGGTCGACGGCGCTGTCGGCGCCGCCTCCCGACCGGCGAACAATGTGAACGGTGCAGTCGCCGCGGCGACTCGCGCCGCGTCGGGGAGCACACCGGACCAGCCACGGCCGAGACCGACCACACATGCGATCAGCGCGGCCAACGCAGTGGCGGCGAGCCACCACACGGTGCGTCTGGAGCCACGCTGGTCGACCAGGACGGTTGGTGTCATGTGCTGGTCATCGCCTGCATACCCTGGCCTACAGGATCAGGGTTTGCAGAGATAGCCGCTGGTGCTGATGCTGATGACCGGCTGCCCTTCTTCGCCACCTTCACGCACTCGCAACTTGAAGTTGATGTTCGCGGGGGTCGTGTCGTAGCCGTTTGGGCATGTCATCTGCGCATACAGCCATGGGCCGATCGGGCTGCTGTAAGAGTACGGTGCGCAGGCATCCGGGTCTGCGGCGTTCGTGTCGGCGCGGAACGCGAGATGGGTGTTGTCATTAACAGCGGGACTCGATTGATTCAGTCCATCGTTAGTACGACCGACAATTTCAAGATATTTCGTCGCAAGTCCGGTATCAACGCTAGTGCCGCTGGTTCCCATGTAATAGCCGGCTTCGACCGCCACGGTTGATGGCGTGGTACGGAAGATGTCGTTTATTTCATAAGTCTGTCCATTGACAATATTTGCATTGAGAATAGCCCTCGTTGCAAAGACGTACACCTTCGGACTGGTGTCGCAAGATGTCCCATTTGCACTTTTGCAATAGACACGGTCATACACGGTGCCGACGGTGACGCCAGATGTAGCCAGGGTGTAGGAGGTAGAAACTTCTGGCGTCGCCTTGTATCCAGGCATGCCCGCCGTACCCGGCAGGCCCGTGAACCGCCCGACCGTGCTGGAACTGGATTGCGTATACACATCCCCACTCGGTACGGTCGATTTGTCGGTACAGCTAGTCGGTTTTGGGGATACGACTGTTTTTGGATTAAAGCTCGTGTAGATCGTCGCGCTGCTAGCGGCGCTGGCGGCCGACACTGCAACGAACTGGGCATGTGCTGGCGTAACAATACCAACCAAAGTGGCCGCGCAGGCCACGGTGTTCAAGATCAGTTTGCGTAACATGGAAATTCTCCTAAGAAAGGGCGATCAACAGATCCGTTAAATGAAGGCGCGTCAATCGTCATCGTCTTCCGGCGCGCAACTGTCACTGGTGCACACCGATTGATAGCCGGAGGTGTACAGGCTGTTCTGGTCGACGTTGACGTTTTCCGAATTCAGGATGCGCACCGCAAAGTCCTGAATGCTGTAGCCTTCCGGCGCCGTGGTTTTCAGCAACAACCACGGGGAATTCGGGCTGCTCGTGCCGGAAGGTTCGGCGGCATTCGCGTCGATGCGATAGTCGACATAGCCGTTGTTGCGGGGCGGCTGCGAACCCGTATATTCGTTCAGGCCATCGAAAGCGCGGCCGGCGTACTGCAGCAGCTTGGTAGCGGCCGGGCTACCGACAAAATAGGCGACGTCGACGGCCTTGTCAGTACGCGTCGCGCGGGTCACGTCATTGGCATTGAAGGCAGCACCGGTTTCATCCCACTGGTTGGCATTCAATTCGAGACGGACAGCGAAGATCATCTTCTTCGAATTCGCGGAGTTTCGCCACGCGATCTCACGCTGTGTACCGACGTTGACGCCGGTTGATGATGATCGGCTGCGAGCGCGAGCCGACCATCTCATAGCCGTCTACACCTGGCAGGCTCGTGACCTTGCAGGTTGTGACGGCGGCAGAGCTGCTCGGATTGCAAGTTTTCAGCACCTTGGTCCCTGAGGACGACAGCGTTTCAAATCCCGCTGCCATGGCCGGTGCCGAGCACATCACGGCCATCACTGTGCCGATCACTCCGAGCAGCGGAAGCCGCCGAAGCGGTCGTTTCAAGATCATGTCATTCTCCTTTTTTGAAGTTTCCAGATATCTGAATCCCAGACATCCGATGACCGAGCGCGAGCGCCCGTGTGGCGACCGCCCTGGCGCGCGGCCGTCGTCCCCGTCACTTTTCATCCTTGTTACTGTTGCGGCGGTGCAGTAAACGACCCGGTGACCGTTGCCGTCTGTCCAGGATTTAGCAGCCCGGCTGTTTCGACTTCCTGCAACACCGTCCCAGACAGGGTGACTGTGCGCTCGCCAGCGCCGTTCGGTGCCGACACGGTTATACCTGTGCAGGCCGATGCCGCGCAGGTGTACTGATTTTGGTATGGATAGTTTCTGTAGGCGACGTTTAGCAAAGTTTCCCCGTCCATCCTGATGACGAGCCCGGCCCCCTGATTTCCGGCAGCGCTGTTGTAGACGCTTATCCTTGGCGTCAAATTGGTATCGGAGTCGTGGTCGGTGCCCAGAAAATAGCTTTGGTCGGGCGGTGGGCATATCGCCTCCGGCGGGTCACCGTCCGTCGTTGTCACATTGAGTAAGACAGGATTCGACGCGCAAGATTCCTCAGGTGGGTAGTAATCCACATATACCAATTGGAAGCTGTCAATGGCGGCTCGGACAGTAATAGGCTCGGCCGTTGATGGCGAGCCGTCGGCATTGATTGCCGGCACAACGGCGTCTGCGATGGTGATTTTCCGAGTGCGAATGATGAACGGCGCAAAGCTGTCTGCATCGTCGCGTGCTGGCCCGACCGTCACGCCATTGCAATCGGTACCGCGGCACTTGTAGTAGCGTGCCAGGCCGGTATTCGGATCGGTGTCCTGCACGAAGATGCTTTCCACGGTTTGCCCGTCGACGCGCACCTCCAGCTGGGCGGCGACCGGCTGGACGCTTCCGTCGGAACGGAAGGTATGGACCACTCGCGTTTGGCTGGCGTTGATCGGATTTCCGTCACCCAGTCCTAACCCAATGAGGGTGTCGAGCGCCACACAAGCTGCATCGACGCGATCAGGAAAAGCGATGAAGTAGTTGTTGGTGCTGCAGTGCAACGTCGGGAAGGAAGCGCCTGGCTTGTTGCCATGCAGGCTGCCGTTGAGCGTCACGGTGCCGTTGTCGCCGGTCAGCGGTGTTGCAACAAAAGTGAGCTGGCGGCCCTTGTCGGCATCTAACGCGCCGACGGAGATGCCGGTGCAGGCGGAGCCGCTGCAGGCATAGCTGTCGCCGTTGACGGCGACATAGGTCGTGTCGAGCACCGCAGCGTCACGTGCACGCACGGTCAGCACATCGCCCTTTGAATCGGTATAGCTGTAGACGTTGATGGTGGCGTCGGTTTCGTCAAGCGTCGATGACTTCGACTTGGGACAGAAATCGAACGCTTTGCCGGCGACCGTGATGCTCGCGCTCTCGATCAGGCACAGCTGCGATTCAGCGGCAATCACGTCAGCCAGGGCAGTGAGCGTGGTGCCGTTGGCGGCCAACTTGGCGTCCAGTGCCATGATCGTGTCGTACATCGGGTCGCCGACCTTTGGCGCGAAATACGACTTGGTGAAACTCGCGTCACCGGAAAGCACGGTGATGCCGAGCACGTCTTTCAGATAGGCGGTGACCTTGACCTGCGCTGCGACGATATTGGCGTCGGTGATACGCGCAATCGTGTCGGCAGAACTGCTCGTGTAGCTCTTGTACGCGGCGCCTGGATCGGTCCCCAGCAGCTGGGCAACGAGCAGCGTCGTCAGCGGCGTCAGGTTGGCACGGCCCGCCGCAACCGATGCGGATACGAGATAATATCCTGTGAAGCCGTGCCTTGACAGGTACGGCCCATCCAGCTGTGTCAACGACAAGTTGTATTGCCGAGTTCCGTCCGGGTCGATGGTATTGCTGTAGCGTGGATATCCATCCGCTCCGCTGACCTCTGCGTAGATCTGGGCCGGCGGGTTGGCGCCCGGAAATGCAGGCGCGACAGACGTGTCGAATTCAGACGTCACCGTGCCGACGAGCGTCGGATCACTGGACGCCGGGGTTCCAGGCGCATTGCTCGATGACCCACCGCCGCCGCAGGCTGCAAGCAATGTCAAGGCAACAGAAACACTGACGTAAGCAATGCGTTCGGCAACGCCGCGCAGGAAATTGGTGCGCTCCATGTCAGATGCCGCCTGTCGTGTAAGTCAAACCAAGAAAGATGCCGCGCGGCGCGCCCGGACCGACGAAGGTCGAGTTCTGCCACTCGGACGAGTTGTAGTTAAAGCCACTCACTCCAATCGCGCCGACGGTCGATGGTGCGAACGGGTTGACCCCCAGGCGGGCGGCGGAAGAATACTTGCGATCAAACAGGTTGCTGATCTGTGCGAACACGCCTAGCCCCCTGCCGAGGTCGTAGCTCGTGTCGAGGTTGAAGATCGCGAATCCGGGAACCGTTCCTTTCTGAGTAAATGGACGACCGGCGCGCACAGAAAACTGCTCGAAGGATCCGGTAGCCGCAGAGCACGGTATATTGCAGTAGTACTCACCGATTTGCTGATCAGTGCCACTCGGCTGGTGCGCGTTGTTCTCGTTGCCGCGCGCATAGGAAAACGACCGCGCCTGCATCCCGAACCCGACCTTCCATGCACTGGTCGGTTTGACGGATGCATTCAGATTCACGGCATGTGACGGAATGCCAGGTAAGCGCGATCCGGGCTCGACCAGAATCTGCTCAAAAGTTCCGCGGCCGCCGTTCTTCGACGCATTGGCTGTGGGCAATAACAAGAAGTCATCGTATTTGACCTGGGCGTTCGCCCCTGAGTTTTGGTTGAAATCGGCCGTGCTGTTATACGGGCTCAGTTCATAAAATGGTGATTCAAATGTGGCTGCGGTATATGAATAGCTGCCGTTGACCGTAACTGGTCCAATCGCACCCTTCAGCCCGAGTTCAACGCCACGCCGCCGCGTCC
>CAMQQG010000414.1:0-41448 GCA_947034895.1 Rhytidiadelphus loreus | reverse complement strand
CCGCCCGGTCGCCGGCCGCATAGAGCGCCGCGAACTGACGCAAGCCGGTGCGGTAGAACACCGGGTCGCCCGCGAAGAACGATTGCCCGCGTTCGACGTCGAGGCCGGCGATGCTTTCCAGCCCGTCGGGTCCGGCAGGCGGTTCGGGGGCGGCGACCGCGAGGGCGATGGCCGCCTGGCTGCGCACCCCCTTCGGTGGCGTGATCGGAGCGGCCAGCCAGCGCGCCAGCATGTCGTAGAGCACCGGCGGGTCGACCGGCTTGGTGAGGAAGTCGTTCATGCCGGCCGCCAGGCAGGCTTTTCGGTCGTCGACGTAGGCGTTGGCCGTCATGGCGATGATGGGGGTCAGGGCGGTGGCCCGCCGGGTGCGCAGCGCCTGCGTCGCCTGAATGCCGTCGAGTTCGGGCATCTGCATGTCCATCAGGATCAGCGCGTAGTCGGTCGCGCTCGCCATCGCGACCGCTTCGCTGCCGGTCGCCGCGACGTCGACCGTCAGGCCGGCCAGGCGCAGCAGGCTGGTCGCGACTTCCTGGTTGACCGGGTTGTCTTCGGCCAGCAGCGCCCCGGTGTTCGCTGCGCAAGGTCGCCTCGGAAAGCAGGTCCAGGCCGGCGCTGCGCGAGTCGGGCTCGCGGTCGATGAGCAGCGCGATCAGCCGGCTGCGGAGCATCGCATGCGACACCGGCTTTTGCAGCAGGCTGGTGATGCCGAGCTCGAGCGCCTCGTCGCGCAGCCGCTCGTCGCCCGAGATGCTGACCAGGATGCAGGCCGGTCGTGGCTCTGCGCCTTGCGCGTACAGGCGCCGGGCGGTCTCGATGCCGTCCATCTCCGGCATCAGCCAGTCGAGCAGCACGATGTCGAAGGGATCGCCGGCGTCGCGCGCGGCCTGCGCGCGCGCCAGAGCCTCCGCGCCCGAACCGGCGCACTCGGTGCGAAGGCCGAGCTGGCTCAGCATCGTGGCGAGCGCGACCCGCGCTTCGGCGAGGTCGTCGACCAGCAGCGCGTGCAAGCCCGCCAACAGCGGCTCCGGCGTGGGCTCGGGCGCGGCGGCGACGGCCTTCAACTGCACGTTGATCCAGAAGCGGCTGCCGACACCCGGCTCGCTGGTCGCACCGGCGTCACCGCCCATCAACTGCGCCAGGTGGCGGGTGATCGCCAGGCCCAGGCCGCTGCCGCCGTAGCGCCGGGTCGTCGAGCTGTCGGCCTGCTCGAAGGCGGTGAACAGCCGGCCCATCTGGGCGGCCGAAATGCCCGGGCCGGTGTCGCGCACCTCGAAGCGGACCTGCAGGTGATCGCCCTCGACCGCGAGCAGCGTGGTGACGAGCGTGATCGCGCCGCGCTCGGTGAACTTGACCGCGTTGCCGAGCAGGTTGACGAGCGCCTGCGACAGGCGGGTCGGGTCGCCGCACAGCAGCCGCGGCGTGTGGTCGGTGTCGATGACGAGCTCCAGGCCCTTCTCGCGCGCCGTTTCGGCGACCAGACCGCAGGCCCGCGTCAGCAGGTCGTCGAGCGAAAATTCGGCTTCCTCCAGCACCAGCTTGCCGGCCTCGATCTTCGACAGGTCGAGGATGTCGTTGACGAGTTCGAGCAGGTGCCGCGCCGCCTCGGCGACGTGCGCCAGGCGCTCGCCGGCCGCGCCGACCGGGTTGTCGCGCCGCAGCAGGTGGGTGAGGCCGATGATCGCGTTCATCGGCGTGCGGATCTCGTGGCTCATGTTCGCCAGGAAGGCGCCCTTGGCCTGCCCGCCGGCCTCTGCCCGGTCGCGCGCGAGCACGAGCTCCTGGTTCAGGCGTTCGAGCGCCAGCTTGGCCATCCGGCTCTCGCTGACATCGAGGCCGAGCACGAAGATGCCGCGAACCGTGCCGCCGCGCCGGTCGGGCACGTAATGCAACAGGGTGGTCTGCCGGTGACCGGAGGCGTCGACCTCGTCGCGCTCGAAGCGCTGCGGCAGGCCGTCGAGTGCGGCGATCACCCGGGCCTTGCCGCTGGCGAAGCGCTCTGCACCGTAGATGTCGTGGACATGCTGGCCGAGCAGTTGCTCCGGCGTTTTGCCCAGGTGCTCGCAGTAGCCGGCGTTGACGAAGCGGCAGCGCATCCCGGCGTCGAGGTAGGCGATGCGGCCGGGGATGTTGTCGGCGATCAGCCGGGCGAATTCATCGGCTTCGGTGCGGGCCGCCAGCGCGTTGCGCAGGTCGCGCGTCCTCTTGTCGACCAGTTCGGCCAGATGATGACGGTGCAGTTCGAGCTCGGCGGCCAGCTTCTTTCGCTCGGTGATGTCGCGCACCAGGCCGATCACGGCCGGCTGGCCGAGATAGCTGGACCGGGTCGCGAGCAGTTCCAGCGTGACGACCGGGGCACCGCCCTTGGCGAGGAAACGCACCTCGTATGCCCGTGGCGGTTCGGTGCCGGTGCCGATGCGCAAGGCATAACGCTCGTTCCAGAGCGGGAGCGACTCCGGGTCGATCACCTGCTCGAACGGCAGGCCGATGAATTCGTCAGGCAGGTAGCCGAGCATGCCGGGCAGCGCCGCGTTGGCGAACACGAAGCGATGGTCCTGGGCGACGAAGACGCCGTCGGCCAGCGCGTTCATCAGGCTCTGCATGGTCGCCTCGCCGGCCGCCTTGTCGGCGCTCGCGGCCGCCCGCTCGCGCCGCATCCGTGACCATACGAACAGCGTGCCCGCCAGGAGCAGCAGCGTGAGCGCTGCCAGCAGCGCCGCCAGGGTCGTCATCGCGAGGCGAGGTCCCGCGCGCCAGCGGCTGGTTCCGGCCCGGCCCCGTGGCCTGGCCCGTGCTGCAGGCGACTCATTTGACCGGGATCGGCGTCGCCCGGTCCACCGGCACGGCGGTCAGGCTGTTCTTCGGCGAGCCGTCGACGACCCGATCCGAATAGGTCAGGTAGATCAGGGCGTTGCGGGTCTTGTCGACCATGCGCACGACCCGCAGCTTCTTGAAGAGGATCGAAAGCCGCTCGTTGAAGATTTCGTCTTGCACGCGCAACGGCCCGGCGGCGAAGCTGATCGGTGCGACTTGCCGGCAGGCGATCGAAGCTTCGGCCTTGTCTTCGGCCAGGCCGACCGCGCCCTTGATGCCGCCGGTCTTGGCGCGCGACACGTAGCAGGTCACGCCGCCGACCTTCGGGTCGTCGTACGCCTCCACGACGATCTTGTGGTCCGGCCCGATCAGCTTGAAGACGGTGTCGACCTCGCCGATCGGTTCGGCATGGGCGGCGGTGGCCGCGCCCGCGGCAACGAGCCAGATGCCGACGGTCGAGGCGGTGAGTAGCTGCTTCATCGAAACTCCTGGGTTGCCGACTTCGTCGGTCGCGGTCGCGGTCTCGCGCCCTTGGTCAGCGGGGGCGGTATTGTGCAGCGCCGAACAGCGTCTCGAGGGCTTTGGGGTCCGTCAGCGGCTTGCGCTCCTTCACCAGCACCTGGACGCCGCGCTGCACTGCCGGGCGCTCGCCGATCTCGTCGAACCAGGCTTTCAGATGGGGATAATCGGCCCAGTCGATGCCCTGGTTCTTCCACGACCGCAGCCAGGGAAAAATCGCGATGTCGGCGACCGAATAGTCCGCGCCGGCGATGTACCTGCTCTTCGCGAGCTGCCTGTCCATGACGCCGTACAGCCGCTTGGCCTCGTTGGTGTAGCGCTCGATGGCGTAGTCGATCTTCTCCGGCGCATAGATCCGAAAGTGATGGGCCTGGCCGAGCATCGGGCCGACACCGCCCATCTGGAACATCAGCCACTCGAGCGCCTGATACTTGCCGCGTGTCGTCTCGGGCAGGAAGCGGCCGGTCTTGCCGGCCAGGTAGAGCAGGCAGGCACCCGACTCGAAGACCGAGATCGGCTCGCCGTCGGGGCCGGCCGGGTCGACGAGCGCCGGAATCCGGTTGTTCGGGCTGATCGCGAGAAACTCCGGCTCGAACTGCTGGCCGGCGCCGATGTCGACGCCGTGCGCGGTGTACGGCAGGCCGCACTCCTCCAGCATGATGTGCACCTTGTGGCCGTTCGGCGTGGCCCACGAATACACTGCGATCTCGTCCTTCCCGCCCCTGCCGGCCATGTTCCGCCCCCCGACGCACCTCGGTGCTTTCAGCCGACTCTAGTTGATTGAAGACCCGATGCTCGTCTCGATCAAACGTTTCTTCCGCAGCCCTGCCGCGTCGACCGATCTGGGTGTCCTGAAGGCGTGGGCCGAGCGCCGTGGCCACAGCTTTCGGCGCGCCCGGGGCGAGAAGGGCTTCGTGATCGAGGGCGTGCTGGAGGCGAGGCCCTGGCGACTCGAATGGGGGCCCTCGCAGCGCCCCTACATCGCGGGCCACGAGCTGCGGCTGCGCATGGCGCTCGATCTGCCGTCCGACCAGCAGATGCTGCTGCTCTCGGCGCCGCTGATGGACGCGCTCGAACGCCAGACCTACGACCGCTTCATCGATTCGGTACAGACCGAGAACGGCACCGACACGCCCGAGGAGATGCGCTGGCTGGTGATGTTCCCGAAGGTCGACCTCGCGAACCTGAAGGGCCTGGATGCCCACTTCGGCGCGGTCTCGAGCCAGCCGGCTGTCGGCCGGGTCTGGCTCGAAGGGTCGCTCGCCGACCTGCTGCTGCACGAAGCGGAGTCGGGCGTGCTGCGTGGCGACCCGCCGCTGGTGGTGATCACCCTGCGGGGCCGAACCTACCTGCGTCTGCAGCTCGAGGAGCCGAATGCCGCCGTCATCGGCACGGTGCTCGCGATATTCGAGACGGTCATCGCGCAGGCGGTGCGCGCCGCCGAGGGTGTCACCGATACCTCGGTCGGCTGGGCGGCAGGCGCGTCGAGCGCCTGGCAGAGCTTGCAGCCGGATGAGCAGAGCGACCCGCGCAAGCGCCAGTGAACCGACGCTGCGCGGGGCGAATTCACACGCTCAAGCGTATTTGCCCAGTTCCAGCTTGGCGATCGCGTTGCGGTGCACTTCGTCCGGGCCGTCGGCGAAGCGCAGCGTCCGGGCGCTGGCATAGAAGCCGGCCAGCGGAAAGTCTTCCGAGACGCCGCCGCCGCCGTGCGCCTGCATCGCCCAGTCGATCACCTGCAACGCCATGGTCGGCGCCACCACCTTGATCATCGCGATCTCCGCCTTGGCGACCTTGTTGCCGGCGACGTCCATGATCCAGGCAGCCTTCAGCGTCAGCAGGCGCGCCATGTCGATGCGGCAACGGGCTTCGGCGATGCGCTCGCGGGTGACGCCCTGTTCAGCGATCGAGCGGCCGAAGGCGATGCGCGACGAGGCTCTTCTGCACATCAATTCGAGCGAGCGCTCGGCCAGGCCGATCAGCCGCATGCAGTGATGGATGCGCCCCGGCCCGAGGCGGCCTTGCGCGATCTCGAAGCCGCGGCCTTCGCCGAGCAGGATGTTGCTGGCGGGCACCCGAACATTGTCGAAGGTGATCTCCATGTGGCCGTGCGGCGCGTCGTCGTAGCCGAACACCGAGAGCGGGCGCAGCACCTTGATGCCGGGCGTGTTCGCCGGCACCAGGATCATCGACTGTTGCGAATGGCGCGGCGCTTGCGGATCGGTCTTGCCCATGAAGATGTAGATCTGGCAGCGCGGGTCGCCGGCGCCGCTGATCCACCACTTGCGGCCGTTGATGACGTAGTCGTCGCCGTCACGCTCGATGCGCGAGGCGATGTTGGTCGCGTCGCTCGACGCGACCGCCGGCTCGGTCATGGCGAAAGCACTGCGGATCTTGCCGTCGAGCAGCGGCTCCAGCCACTGCCGTTTGTGCTCGGGCAGGCCGTAGCGCTCGATCGTCTCCATGTTGCCGGTATCGGGTGCCGAGCAGTTGAAGACCTCCGGGCTCCAGGGCACCCGGCCCATGATCTCGGCGAGCGGCGCGTAGTCGCTGTTCGAAAGCCCGAAGTCACGGCCGTTGTGCTTGGAGCCTTCGCCGCCTGCGGTCGGCGGCAGAAAGAGGTTCCAGAGGCCCTGGGCACGGGCCTTCGGCTTCAGCTCTTCGATGGTGTCGAGGGGCGTCCAGCGCTTGCCGGCCGCGGTGTTGGCAGCGATTTCCGCTTCCCATTTCGCTTCGGCGGGGTAGATGTGGTCGTCCATGAAGCGCAGCAGCTTGGCCTGCAGTTCGAGGGCGCGGGGTGAGTAAGCGAAGTCCATTGGTCGTCTCCTGTCAAAAATGATCGGTCTGGCTCGCAGGCTCGAAAGCTAGCTCTGCTGCGCAATCTTCCATCCCATCTCGGCCAGCGGCTGCGCGCCCGCCCCCGATTGCTTCGCCTGGGCGCTCGATGCCGTGCCGACTTCGACCCGCTTGGCGATGCCCTGCAGAATTCCCGCGAGCCGGAACATGTTGTAGGCGAGGTAGAAATTCCAGTCGGCCATCACCGCGTCCGGGTCGGGGCGGCCGGTCCGGGCGCAATAGTCGCGCACATAGGCTTTCTCGTCCGGGATGCCGAGCGCGTCGAGGTCGAGCCCGCCGATGCCGCGGAACTGCCCCGGGCTGATGTGCCACGACATGCAGTGGTAGCTGAAGTCGGCGAGCGGGTGGCCGATGGTCGACAGTTCCCAGTCGAGCACCGCGATGGCGCGCGGCTCTTGCGCGTGGAACATCAGGTTGTCGAGCCGGTAGTCCCCATGCACGATCGACACCTGCGACGGATCGCGCGCGCTCTCCGGAATGTGCGCCGGCAGCCATTCGATCAGCCGGTCCATCGCCGGGATCGGTTGCGTGATCGAGGCCAGGTACTGCTTGGTCCAGCGGCCGATCTGTCGCTCGAAATAGTTGCCCGGTTTGCCGAAACCGGCCAGCCCGACCGCCTGCACGTCGACCTGGTGCAGGGCGGCGATGACGCGGTTCATCTCGTCGTAGTAGGCCGCCCGCTGGTCGCGCTCGACGCCAGGCAGCGACTGCTCCCAGAGCACCCGGCCCGGCATGTACTCCATGACGTAGAACGCGCGGCCGATGATGCTTTCGTCTTCGCAAAGGATGTGCATCCGCGGCACCGGCACGTCGGTCGCCTGCAGCGCCCGCATGACGGTGAACTCGCGCTCGATCGCATGCGCCGAGGGCAGCAGCCGGGCGGTCGGCCCGGGCTTGGAGCGCATCACATAGGACTGCTGCGGCGTGATCAGCCGATAGGTCGGGTTCGACTGACCGCCCTTGAACTGCTCCACCGTCAACGGCCCGTCGAAGCCCTCCAGCTCGGCGGCGAGGTATCGCTGCAGCGCCGCCACGTCGAACGCGTGCGACGCGCTGACGGGCTTGGTTCCGGAGTTGGCTTCCATGGTGTCTCTTGATTGTTCGTGCCCGGACTGTCCTGACGGGGGCGACGCCCCGGATCATGGCCGCGCCCCGGGTCATGGCCGCGTATTGTGTATGAGTGAATGACGAGGGTTTTGCCGTCGCCGTGGGCGAACCCTTGGTGGCACACTCCGGCCTGCGGCCCGGTGACGTTGCCCGGCCTGCTGAAAAAAATCAGGAGATTCGTCGATGACTGCAGCCCCGCTCGACCTGTTGAAGCTCCCGAGCCGCAAGCACGAGGTCAGCCCCGAGGAGTGGCAGGTGCGGGTCGACCTGGCGGCGGCTTACCGGCTGGTCGCTGCCTTCGGCTGGGACGACCTGGTGTTCACCCACATCAGCGCCCGCATCCCGGGCAGCCATGACGAGTTCCTGATCAACCCGTACGGCCTGATGTTCGAGGAGATCACCGCGTCGAGCCTGATCAAGGTCGATGCCGCGGGCAACAAGCTCGACGAATCGGAGTACGAGGTCAATCCGGCCGGCTTCACGATCCACAGCGCCGTGCATTCGGCCCGCCACGACGCGCTTTGCGTCATGCACACCCACACCTTGAACGGGCTGGCCGTGTCGGCGCAGAAGGGCGGTGTGTTGCCGATCTCGCAGCAGTCGATCTTCGTGCTGTCGGGGCTCGGCTACCACGACTATGAAGGCGTCGCCCTGAACGACGAGGAGAAGCCGCGCCTGGTCGCCGACCTCGGGCCCGACAACAGTTACCTGATGCTGCGCAATCACGGCCTGCTGACGGTCGGGGCGACGGTCGCCGACGCGTTCCTGGCGATGTACCTGTTCGAGACCGTCTGCACGATCCAGGTTCGGGCGATGGCGGGCGGCAGTGAACTGGTGCCCGTCGACCCGCGCATCATCGCCGGCGCCCAGGCGCAAGCGAAGACCGTCACCCGCGGCGCGGGTGCCGGCGCCTTGACCTGGCCCGGTCTGCTGCGCCGGCTGGACCGCGCCGATGCGAGCTATCGGCACTGAGAGGCAGACTGCCCCCGCCGCCGACCTGCGTGCCGCGACGCGCACCCCGGCAGCGTCGGTCGCCGTGGTGTTTGTCACGCCTGCCGTGTGGCGACTGTGTCACGAGACAGCGGCTTTCAAGCGGTTTTTCGAGTCTTCGCCCGGTTACCGTCGCTGCTAGAGTGCCAGCGAACCCACCTCATTCGACCGCATGCGAGCAGCCCCTACCGTTTTGACCCTGAGCTTCGCGGCCGGCCTGCTGACGGCCGGCTCCGCCGATGCGATCGGCTTCGGCAAGGTGGCGAACGCGACCCAGCTCGGGCAGCGGCTGAATTTCGCGGCGGCCGTGCGGCTCGAAGCCGACGAGTCGCTCGATCGAGCCTGCGTGTTCGCCGAAGTGCTGGTCGGCGACAACCGGCTGCAGCCCGGTCAGGTTCGGGTCACGCTCGAGGGCGGGCCCGATAGCCCGGATCGCACCGTTCGCGTCACCACCAGCGCGGTCATCGACGAGCCGGTCGTCACCATCAACATCACTCTCGGCTGCGGCTCGCGGGTCGGCCGCCAGTTCGTCGCCTTCATCGACCCGCCGGGGATCGAGATGGCGCAGTCGGCGCCCGACAACGACACCGCCCTGCTGGTGCCGCAACGCAGCGACTCGCAAGTCGCGCCGTTGCTGGCGCTCGTCGCTCCCGAGCCGCCGAGGCGGGCCGCCCGGCCGGGGCCGGCCGCGCGGCCCGTGCCGGCGCGCAGGCCGGCTTCCCGCCCGCCTGCCGAATCGGCCGACCGTCGCGTGGCGGCAGTGCATAAGCTGGAACCGAAGCCCGGGCACAAGGCGGCGAACGCGCTGCCCGCCGGGTCGACCACGCGGCTGGCGACGGCCGCCCCGCGGCAGTCCGGCGCCCGCTTGTCGCTCGACGCGCCGGCGGTGGTGGCGGTTGCTGCGGCCCAGGCGGTACCGACCCAGGTGGCTGCCAGCGCGCCCGCGCCCGAGGTTCCCGCCGCCTTGCCCGCGGCGGCCGCGATGCCGCCGATCGCTTCGGCGCCGCTCGCCGACTCGCAGGCGGAGCTGATCGCCCGCGAGCACCAGCGTCTGCAAACGATCGAAGACGGCATGAAGCGGCTGCGCGCCGATTCGGCGGTCACCCAAAAATCACTCGCCGGCCTGCAAGCCCGCCTGCGTGAAGCCGAGTCCGCGCGCTACGCCAATCCGCTCGTCTACGGCCTGGCGGTGTTGTGCGGTCTGCTGGCAGCGGCGCTGGCCGCGCTCGGCTGGCGCCAGTCTCGGCGTTCGAAGGCAGCGCAATGGTGGGGCACCTCGGCCGCTGCCGGCAAGACGGTCATCGCGGCAGCGCCGTCGGCGAGCGCCGAGCCGATCGTGTCGGTCGAAGCGCTGGCCGTGCCGGCGCCGGCCGACGTGACGCGCGCGCCCCCGCCGGCTTCGTCCGTGCCGCTGCTCACCGAACCGCTGACGGCGGTCGATGTGTCGCTGCCCGGGCACTTCCGGCCGGTCGCCGTGCCGAAGGCGCCGGTGCGTGCGGCGCCTGCGGCGCATGAATCTTCGGTCGAGGAGCTGATCGATCTGGAGCAGCAGGCCGAGTTCTTCATCGTCCTGGGGCAAGACGATGCCGCGATCGAACTGCTGATGAGTCACGTCAGGCAGGATGAAGGCGGCAGCCCGTTGCCGTGCCTGAAACTGTTGGAAATCCACCGTCGGCGAGGCGATGCCGCGGCCTACGCGGCGATTCGAGAGCAGTTCAACCGCCGCTTCAACGCCCACGCACCCGACTGGCATGCCGACCTGCAGCAGGGCCGCTCTCTCGAGCACTACCCCGAGGTCATCGCTCGCATGCAGGCGCTCTGGGACAACCCGGCGCAGGCCGTGCAGGCGCTGCAGTCGCTGCTTTTTCGGCGCAAGAATTCGGAGGCGGCCTTCGATCTGCCCGCCTACCGGGAGCTGCTGTTCCTGTTCGGCATCGCCCGCGACCGCGCCGAGCACGGAGCGCAGGAGCAGGACGCCGACATCGATCTGTTGTTGCCGCTGGTGGCAGCTCCGGCCAGCGCGCTGCGCGCCGACCGGACGGCCGCCGCGGCCCTGCCGATGGTCGTCGAGCAAGCGGACTTTCACGACAGCGCCTTCCTGACGGCCCCGCTCGACCTCGACGTGTCGATCCCCGAGCCCACGGCCCGGCCGGGCGCGTTTTCGGTGGTCGGGTCGAAACCCGCCGGCAAGCGCCCGGTCGCGCCGTTCGACGCTTTCGAGACCGTGCCTTCGGCGGTGCGTCGGCCGATCGGCTACCCGAGCGAGTCGGCCCACGTCGACCTGGAGCTCGAACCGGTCGCGACCGGCAGCAGCGCCGACAGGCGCTGAACAGCGCTCTACAACGACGCCAGGCGCGCGAGCGCGAGTTCGAGCGTCTCGTCCTTTTTCGCGTAGCAAAAGCGCACGATGCGTTGCTCGCAGCCGCCGTCGTAGAACGATGCGAGCGGTATCGCCGCGACCCCGCTGTCGGTGATCAGACGGCGGCAGAACGCTGCTTCCGGCTCGTCGCTCAAGGCGCCGTAGTCGACGCACTGGAAGTACGTGCCCTGCGACGGCAACACCCGAAACCGCGTCTTCGCGAGACCCGCTCTGAACAGATCCCGCTTGCGCTGATAGAACGCCGGCAGCCCGAGGTGATGCGACGGATCGGCCATGAATCGCGCCAGCGCATGCTGCACCGGCGTGTTGACGCAAAAGACGTTGAACTGGTGCACCTTGCGAAATTCCGCCATCAGTGCCGCGGGCGCCGCCACGTAGCCGACCTTCCAGCCGGTGACGTGGTAGGTCTTGCCGAAGCTCGACACGAAAAAGCTGCGGGCCGCGAGTTCGGGCGTGCGGGCAATGCTCTGGTGCGGCACGCCGTCGTAGACCATGTGCTCGTAGACCTCGTCGGCGATCACCAGCACCTCGGTCGGCCGAAGGATCTCGGCCAGGCGAGCCATGTCGTCCGCCGACCAGACCGTGGCACTCGGGTTGTGCGGCGTGTTGATGACGATCGCCCGGGTGCGCGGCGTCAGCGCGCGCTCGATGCGGTCGAAATCGGGCGCGAAGGTGCCGGGCGTCAGCGGCACGTGCACCGTGCGGCCACCGGCGAGTTCGACGTTCGGCTGGTAGCTGTCGTAGCAGGGGTCGAGCACGATGACCTCGTCGCCCGGTCGCACGACGGCGAGCACGATGGTGAGGATCGCCTGCGTCGCGCCGGCGGTGATCGTGATCTCGCTGCCCGGGTCGTAGACCTGGCCGTACATCGAGCGGATCTTTTCCGAGACCGCCTCCCGCAGCGCGGGCACGCCGGCCATCGGTGCGTACTGGTTCAGGCCGGCGCGCATCGCCTCCGTGACCGCGTCGACGAGTGCCGGATCGCAATCGAAATCCGGGAAACCCTGGCCGAGGTTGACGGCGCCGTGCTCGTGCGCGAGGGCCGACATCACGGTGAAGATCGTCGTGCCGACGTTCGGCAGCCGGCTGGTGAGGTCAGGGGTTCGGATGACAGTCATGGCGCGGGTCTCGAAGCAGGTCTTGGGGCAGGTCGAGCAGCGGGTCTCGAAGCGGGCGTCAAAGCTGGTAATCGTCGGCGGCGTCGCCACCTGCCTCGCCGGCCATCGCCCGGTCGATCAGCGCGCGGGTGAGGCGCCCGGAGGTCATCTCGGCGAAGGCGTAGACGAAGTTGCGCAGGTAGGCGCCGCGCTTGAAGGCGATGCGGGTGACGTTCTGACCGAACAGGTGGCCGAGCGGCCGCGACACCAGGTCGCCGCCCGGCGGCTCGTCCCGCACCGCGCTCTCGGCGACGATGCCGACGCCGAGGCCGAGCCGCACGTAGGTCTTGATCACGTCGGCGTCGATCGCCTCGAGCACGACGTTCGGCTTCAACTGGCGCTGCGCGAACGCCTGGTCGACCCGCGTCCGGCCGCTGAACGACGGGTGGTAGGACACCAGCGGCACCCGCGCCAGGTCTTCGAGCGAAATGCGTTCGACCTGCGCCAGCGGGTGGCCCACCGGCATCACCACCGCGTGCTGCCATTCGTAGCAGGGCAGGCTGACGAGATCGTCTTCCTGGTTGAGCGATTCGGTGGCGAGCGCGACGTCGGCCACCTCTTCGATCACCATGCGCGCCACCTGGCTGGGCGAGCCCTGATGCAGGCTGATGTTGACCTTCGGGAAGCGTTTTCGGAAAAGGGCGATCGGCTCCGGCAGGAAGTAGCGCGCCTGGCTGTGGGTGGTCGCGATCCTGAGCATGCCGGCGTCCTGCTTGGAGAATTCCTCGCCGATGCGCTTCAGGTTGCCGAGCTCGCGCATGATGACCTCGATCGATTTCAACACCTCGCGGCCCGGCTCGGTGACCCGGCGCAGCCGCTTGCCGTGGCGCGCGAAGATGTCGATGCCGAGTTCGGCCTCGAGTTCGAGGATGGCCTTCGAGATGCCGGGCTGGGAGGTGAAGAGCGCCTTGGCGGTTTCGGTCAGGTTCAGGTCGCGGCGCACCGCCTCCTGGACGAAGCGGAACTGGTGCAGGTTCATTCGACCGGAACGCTCGCGACCGCCGCTTCGGCCATCGCCTGGATGACCGTGCCGATCTCACCGATGGCCGGCCGAAGCTGCCAGTCGACCGCCGGGAACTCGAGCGCGAGCTCGGCCAGCAGCGCGGGCAGGTCCTTCCTGACGTGGCCGCCGGCACCGAGGAAGAGCGGCACGATGTCGACCTGCCGGCAGCCGGCGCCCGCCAACAGCCGGCCGGCGCTGCGCAGATCGGGCTGCATGAATTCCAGGAACGCGAGCTGGACGTGCCAGTTCGGCCGGGTGGCACGCACCCGCTCGGCCACCGCATCGAAGGGGATCGCCCAGCGAGGATCGCGGGCACCGTGGGCGAAGAGCAGCAGGCCCTGGGTCGAGTGAGCAGCAGTCATTGAAATCGCACCAGCCAACTGAAGGCGGCCATCGACAGCAGCAGGTAGAGGGCGCTCGGGGCGGCGGCGACCACCCAGGGCGTCCAGTCGCGCAGCAGCCCGAGGTGGCTGGCGACGTTGTTGAGCAGCACGAAGCTGATGCCCAGCATGATGCCGCCGAAGACCTTCAGGCTGATGCCGCCCGAGCGCGCATGCAGGTAGGCGAAGGGCAGCGCGAGCGCGACCATCACGATGCAGGCGAACGGGTAGAGCGCCCGCTTCCAGAAGGTGATCTGATGGCGCTGGGCGGCCTGCTCGTTGTCGGCCAGGTGGCGGGTGTAGCGGTAGAGGTCGATCGTCGACATCGTCTTGTCGGGCCGCACTTCGACCGACACCACCGAGGCCGAGAGGTGGGTCGGCCAGACGTAGGTCGCGACCTTCTCGTCCGGCACCGAGGCGCCCGTCCAGCGGCTGACGACCACGCCGTGAAGCGCCCAGTCGTCGTTCGGCAGCACCTGGGCCTCCTCGGCGGCGATCCGCCTGAGCAGCCGGTTGTCGGCATCGAACTCATAGATGCGCACGTCGTGCAGCGAGTTGCGCGGGCCGGCCGAGCCGATGTTGATCTTGTAGCTGCGCTCGCCCGCGGGCGTGGTCGCATGGTCCTTCAACCAGGCGCCCGAACCGCTCAGCCGCACGTTGCCCTGCGCCGTCGAGCGCAGCAGCGCCGCCTCGCGCTCGGCGACCGGCGCGAGGTAGTCGCCGACGAGGTAGGTCAGCGCACCGAACGCCAGGCCGAGCACGGCGAGCAGCGAGAGCGCCCGCGCCGGCCCGAGCCCGCCGGTCCGCAGGATGGTGAATTCCGACGACTGCGCCATCTGCGCCAGCGTGTAGATCGTGCCGATCAGGACCGCGATCGGCGCGACCTCGTAGAAGTGGCCCGGCAGCAGCAGCAGCGAATGCAGCGCCGCCTGCAGGCTGGTGTAGCCCTTGCTGCCGACATCGCCGAGTTCGTCGACGAAATCGATGAAGAACGACAGCGCCAGGAAGGCGAGCGCGACGAACGCCACCGCGGTGGTGATGTCACCGTAGAACAGCCGGCGAACCGTCTTCATGCCGCACCCGCACCCGCACCCTGACGAGCCGCCTGGCCGCTGAACAACCAGCCCACCCCGCCGCGGTTGCGGTTGTCTCGCCACCAGAGCAGCGCCACCGCGACCAGCAAGGTGCCGCCGTGCGCCGCCAGCAGCGCGCCCCCGAAGCTCGCCTTGCCGGCCGCCACCCAGGCCTCGGTCAGGTTGATCAGATTGAAGTAGACCGCGAAGGTCAGGATCGCGAACAACAGGTTCCAGTTGTTCGGCCGGCGAGGGTTCGATGCCGAGAGCCCGATGCCCAGC
This sequence comes from Rhytidiadelphus loreus, assembly GCA_947034895.1. Classification (NCBI taxonomy): domain Eukaryota; kingdom Viridiplantae; phylum Streptophyta; class Bryopsida; order Hypnales; family Hylocomiaceae; genus Rhytidiadelphus; species Rhytidiadelphus loreus. The sequence continues at coordinate 26,890 of CAMQQG010000414.1, read as the reverse complement.
AGCAGCATGTTGGCCGCACCGAAGAAGAGGCCGAGCCGCCAGGCGAGCTGGCCCAGATTGCGCGGCAGGGGCAGTCGCAACAGGTCGATGCTGGGCAGCGCTTTCGGCGGCAGCTTGTCCATGGTCGACAGAAGACGCTCGCCGACCTGGATCCGGTAGGTGTCGAAGCGAACCAGCGTCTTCTCGGACGTGCGCCGGTTCTCCTCGGCGCGCTGGCCGCGTTCGAGCAGCAGGTAGCGGTCGTCACCGTCGAGTTCGATCCGGCCGCTGGCGGCGGTCGTCACCAGTTCGGCTTCCGGCAGGTTCTGCAGGATGAAGACGTTGCGGCCGGTGCGGCTGTCGGCCGCGTCCCGGTCGATGAAGTAGGTGGTGGTGCCGTCTTTGGAGGTCTGGAACTGGCCCGGCGCCACCCGCGAGAGATCGGAGCGGCGTTCGTAGCGATCCTTCAGCTCGACGCTCAGCCGGTTCTGCCAGGGCCAGACGAAGAGCGCCAGCAGCGCGATCACGAGCAGCACCGGCCAGGTCGTTCCGAGAATCGGCCGAATGAAGCGCGTCAGGCCGATGCCGCTCGAGAACCAGATCGTCATCTCGCTGTCGCGGTACATGCGCGTGAGGGTCGAGACCACGGAGATGAAGAGCGACAGCGACAGCATCGTCGGCAGGTGGCCGAGCGCGACGTAGCCGAGCAGCAGCACCACGTCCTGCGGCGACACCTCGCCGACCGCCGCCTGCCCGAGGGTGCGGATCAGCATCATCGTGATCACGATCGTGAGGATGACGACCAGCGTGGCGCCGAAGTTGCGCGCCAGATCTCGGCGCAAAGTGGAATCGAATAACATCGTTGGCCGAATGAGGACCGCTGATTCAGGACCGCCGATTATGGACTTTCGCCCCCACATCTCTTCCCCCGACGCACTCGCCGACCAGGCCTGCGACGCCCTGCTGCTGATCGTCCTCGCGGGTGCCGTCGACACGCCGCTCGACGCGGTCGTCGGCAACCTGCTCGCCGACGCGGTCGAGGCGGGCGATCTGAGTTTGAAGGTCGGCAAGTGCCTCTATCTGCACCGGCCGGTCGGGATGCGCGCACCGCGGCTGGTGTTTGCCGTCGCCGGTTCGAACAGCCCGAAGGCGTTCAAGGCGGCGGTCGCGAACGGCCTCGGCCTGATCAAGGGCAGCGGCGCGAAACACGTCGCGATCGGGCTCGCCGGTGTCGGAGCTCTCAGCGAGGCGCAGGCCGAAGTCGTGGTCGCGGCGGTCGGCGATGCGACCTACCTCTACCGGCACACCAAGCCGAGCGCGCCGGAGGCCTCTGTCATCGGCCGGGTCAGCCTGCTCTGCAGCAAGGCCGATGCGAAGGCGGTGCAGGCCGGGCTGGCGCGCGGCGAGGCGATCGCGAGCGGCGTTCGTCTGGCCCGCGAATGGGCGAACCGCCCCGGCAACCACTGCACGCCGACCCACCTGGCCGAGGTCGCGACCCATCTCGGCAAGGAGTACGACCTGAAGGTCGAGGTGCTGGACCGCAAGGACTGTGAAAAGCTCGGCATGGGCTCGTTCCTGTCGGTGGCCGCGGCCTCGACCGAGCCGCTGCGTTTCATCGTCGCCCGCTACGACGGCGCGGGCAAATCGAAACCGCCGGTCGTGCTGATCGGCAAGGGCATCACCTTCGACACCGGCGGCATCTCGCTCAAGCCGGCTGCCGACATGGACGAGATGAAGTTCGACATGGGCGGCGCCGCGAGCGTGCTCGGCACGCTGCGCGCCATCGCCGAGTTGAAGCCGAAGCTGAACCTCGTCTGCATCATCCCGTCTTGCGAGAACATGCCGGCCGGCAATGCCGTCAAGCCCGGCGACGTGGTGACCAGCATGTCCGGGCAGACGATCGAGATCCTCAACACCGATGCCGAGGGCCGGCTCATCCTCTGCGATGCGCTGACCTACGCCGAGCGCTTCAAGCCCGCGCTGGTCATCGACATTGCGACCCTCACCGGCGCCTGCGTCGTTGCCCTCGGCCATCATCATTCGGGCCTCTTCACCGCGGACGACAAGGTCGCCGAGCAATTGATGACCGCGAGCGTGGCCGGTCTCGACCCGTGCTGGCGCATGCCGCTCGACGACGAGTACGCCGACGGCCTGAAGAGCAACTTCGCCGACATGGCCAACATCGGCGGCCGGCCGGGCGGGGCGATCATCGCGGCGATGTTCCTGCAGAAGTTCACCGGCAAGTTTCCGTGGGCGCACCTCGATGTCGCCGGTACGGCCTGGCGGTCGGGTGCGGCCAAGGGCTCGACCGGCCGGCCGGTGCCGCTGCTCACCCACTTCGTGCTCGCCCAGGCGGCCTGAGCTCGGCGGGCGAGCGTTTCCCCGTCTTCCGTCGGATGACCGAAATCAGTTTTCATTTCAACGTGCCGGACCGAACCGACTATGCCTGCCGGCTGCTGCGCAAGGCGATGCGGCAGGGCGCGAAGGTCGCCGTGACCGGGCCGGCCGACGCGCTCGCCGGTCTGGACCGCGCGCTCTGGACCTTCGATCCGCTCGAATTCGTTCCTCATCTGCTGGTGCGGCCGGGCGAAACCGTCGCCCCGCGCCTGCGGGCAACGCCGGTCTGGCTGGCCGAGCGGGCGAGCGATGCGGCGCAGCAGGCGGTGCTGGTCAACTTCGGGCCGACCACGCCCGAGGGCTTCGAGAGTTTCCTGAGGGTGATCGAGATCGTGCCGGTCGACGAGGACGAGCGGCTCGCCGCCCGCCAGCGCTGGAAGCATTACGCGAGCCGCGGCTACGCGATCGAACGGCACGAGGTCGGCGCTTGAGCGGGGCCGGTGGACTGCCCCCGGAGCGGCTGCCCACCTTGACCGAGGTGATCGACCTCTCGCAGACCCAGCCGCCGTACCCGTCGAGCGCGGCGCCGATCGTCGAACGCCGGCTTACCGCCATTCCGGTCGAGGTCGAACGCCGAATCGCCGCGACCTACGCCCACGAGCAATCGGTGCTCGTGCAGGACCAGCTCGTGCAGCGGGTGATGGCGGAGCTGAACCGGCAGATCGACCTGATGCTCGAATATCGGCTGCGCGAGGCGCTCGCGCCGGTTCTGGCGCGCGCGGCAGACAACATGGTGCGCGAAACACGCACCGAGCTGGCATCGACCTTGCGTGACGTGGTGGCTCGGGCGGTCGCTCTGGAATTGGCCCGTCATCGCGCGGGCTGATTCGAACGTTGTGCCTCGGCGGGCGATCCCGCCGATCGAACGGGCGCTTGGACTCGACTGGAAGCGACCGTCGGCGCGCGTGATTCGCGCTTGTCACTATGGAGTCGCGGATCGTTTTCCGATAGTGTGCGTGGCTGAATCGAACTTACTTTTATTCCTTTCCACTTTGGAGGTTTTTGCATGCAAGTCAGATTGAAAACGACCGTTGCCGCCGCGTTGCTGGTGTTGGGTGGAACGGCCTATGCGCAAGACATGGTCGTCAAGATCGGCCACGTCGGCCCGACGAGCGGCGGCATCGCCCACCTGGGCAAGGACAACGAGAACGGCGCCCGCATGGCGATCGACGAGCTCAATGCCAAGGGCACGACGATCGGCGGCAAGAAGGTCAAGTTCGAGCTGGAAGCCGAAGACGACGCGGGCGATCCGAAGCAGGGGACCGCGGTCGCCCAGAAGCTGGTCGACGAGAAGGTCAACGGTGTCATCGGCCACCTGAATTCCGGCACGACGATTCCGGCGTCCAAGATCTACTCGGACGCCGGCATTCCGCAAATCTCGCCGTCGGCCACCAACCCGAAGTACACCCGCCAGGGCTTCAAGACCGCGTTTCGCGTCTGCGCCGACGACGTGCACCTGGGCAGCACCCTCGGCAAGTACGCCGTCAAGGAGTTGAAGGGCAAGTCGATCGCGGTGATCGACGACCGGACCGCTTACGGTCAGGGCGTGGCCGAAGAGTTCACGAAGGCCGCCAAAGCCTCCGGTGGCACGATCAGCGCCACCCAGTTCACGACCGACAAGGCCACCGACTTCACCGCCATCCTGACCCAGATCAAGTCGAACAAGCCCGACGTGGTGTTCTTCGGCGGCATGGACGCCGTCGGCGGACCGATGATCCGTCAGCTGCAGCAGCTCGGCATCAACGCCAAGTTCATGGGCGGCGACGGCATCTGCACCACCGAACTGCCGAAGCTGGCCGGCGGCGCGATGGCCGACGGCCAGGTCGTGTGTGCCGAAGCCGGTGGTGTCGAAGGCAGCCAGAAGGTCGGCATGGACAAGTTCCGCGACGACTACAAGAAGAAGTTCGGCATCGACGTCCAGGTCTATGCGCCGTACGTGTACGACGCCGTCGGTGTGATGGTCGCCGCGATGGTCAAGGCCGGCTCGGCCGAGCCGGACAAGGTCTACCTGCCGGTGCTTGCCAAGACCAGCGGCTACAAGGGCGTGACCGGCACCATCTCGTTCGACGACAAGGGCGACATCAAGAACGGCGCGCTGACGCTCTACACCTACAAGGGTGACAAGCGCGACCAGATCGCCGTGGTTCGATAAGCGTTTTTCGCTTCGACATCGGGCGCCTTCGGGCGCCCTTTTTTTCGATGTTCGGAAGCCGCCACGAACGGGCGGCAGGGCATCTATCGGCGACGACCTGTCACCGTTCGCGCCGCGCTGGCTACATCCGCGACGGCGTCTCCGAAGTCCGCAGCAATTGCCGCGTCGCCGCGAACAGCGGCGAGTCGCGGTCGCCCAGGGTCAGCACCAGGTCGAAATGGTTGGTGCCCGGCGTGTCGACCCAGTCCCCGGGCAGACAGCGAGCCTTCCACGCGGCCAGGAACTCGGTGGACTGGCGTTTGAACTCGGCGCTCTCGTACTCTCCGCAGCAGACCAGGATGCGGCAGTGCTGCCCGGCATCACCGGCGGGAATGGCGAAGCGCGGGCTGTTGCGCATCGCGCAGGCTTCGTCCATCAGCATCCAGGTGTTGGGCAAGAGCGGGATCAGCGGCTGCAGATCGAAGAGGCCGCTGAGCAGCACGGCGCCTTTCACCACGTCGGGGGGCACCTCGTAACGGGCTGGCCAGGCGCCGGTCACCAGCATGCCGGCCAGATGGCCGCCGGCCGAGCTGCCCGACACGTGGATGCGCCGCGGGTCACCGCCGAACCGCGCGATGTGATTGAACACCCAGGCGGTGGCGCGGCGCACCTGGTCGACGATGTGGTCCAGCGACGCGGCGGCGGGCATCAGGTCGTGGTCGACCACCACCACCGTGATGCCGTCCGCCTGCAGGGCAGGCACGACGCAGGCCGAATCTTCCTTCGTGAGTGCGCGCCAGTAGCCGCCGTGGATGAAGATCAGCACCGGTGCGTTCGGCGCGTCGGCGGGATAGATGTCCAGCCGTTCGGTGGGGCTGTCGCCGTACTGCTGGTCGGCGATGCGGCGGGGCCAGGCCAGCGCCGGCGCGCTCTGCGCCCGGTATTGCGCCACCACCTGTTCGGCGTCCTGGACGGAGGAGCGGGCGTTGTACTGGCGGTCGTAGTGGCGCTGAACCTGCGACGGAATCGTCATGCGGACGGGGCGCTCAGCGGCCCGCACGCCACAGACGCGCGAATGCGACCACCTCGGCACTCACCGTTTCGCAGGCAGCGACGGCGGCCGGATCGGCCTCCTTGCCGTCGCCACCGAACGGCCGGGTCGAGGAGTTCAGGGCAGCGCCGAACGGCGTCGGCCAGCCGCGCAGCGTGTGGACGATGGCCCGCAATGCAGCCAGCGTCGACCCCATCGCCTGCGGCCCTTCGGCACACACGATGCTGCCGACCGCCCGGCCTTCGAGATAGACGCGCTCGTCGCCTCGCAGGTCCTCGATGAAGTCGAGCGCATTCTTCACCAGACCCGACGGGCCGCCGTGATAGGCCGGCGTCGCGATCAGGATGCCATCGGCGCGGCGCAGCGCATCGATGTAGGCCGCCGCGGCGTCGCTGCGCTCGGGCCGCGCCGGGTCGTAGATCTCGGCCGGCAGGGCGCTTCCGGTGAAACAGAGGGTGTCGCATCCCAGCGATCGGGCATGGGTGAGGGCGACCTGAAGCGCCCGTTCCGAGGTGGAGCCGGCACGGGTGGTGCCACCGAGGCCGACGATCAGGGGGGCGAGATTCATGGTGCTGCTTCGAATGGGTTTCGTGACCGTGCCGGGCGATGTGATGATCGCCCGTACACCGACCGCCGGGCCGACAGGGACGGTACCGCGCGGGCGCACAGGGCGGCATGCTAACCAATCCCGGCGCGCGGGGACCGGTCGGGCAAGCGGCACACCCGAAGGCGCGCCGCCGCGATCAGGAGAGCGGCTGCTCGAAAGGCACGGTCGCCTTGAACGCCGTCTCCGCGAACCCCGTTTCGCTGAAGATCGACGCCCGAAAGTTCATCGCGCGCGGTCCCTCGTCTTCCATGGCCCACAGGGCGAGTGCCTTCGCCGACATCGGTTTGGCGAACAGGAAGCCCTGCAGCTGATCGCAGCCCATCTCGCGCAGGATCCGGTTCTGGCCTTCAGTCTCCACCCCTTCGGCGACCACCTTCAGGTTGAGCGCCTTGGCCAGATTCACGACGGCGAGCGCGACCTTGCGGGCGTCTTCGCTGGTTTCGAGGTCGAGGACGAAGCTCCGGTCGATCTTCAGTTCGTCGGCGGGCAGGGTTCGCAGGTAGGAGAGGCTCGAGTGTCCGGTGCCGAAGTCGTCGATCGAGATGTGCACGCCCAGCCGGTCGAGGTCGCCGAGCACCCGGATGGTCATCTCCACATCCTCCATCGCGCTGCTTTCGGTCACTTCGCAGGTCAGCAGGTCGGGGTTGATCTGGTTCTTCTCCAGCGCGCCGGCGATCTCGCGGGCCAGTTCCTGATGGCGGAGCTGATGCACCGACAGGTTGATCGCGACCTTCATCCGCAAACCCTGGTCGCGCCAGGCCCGCGCCTGCCGACAGGCCTCCTGGATGACCCAGCTTCCGAGCTGGACGATCAGCCCGTAGCGCTCGGCCATCGGAATGAAGACGACCGGGCTGATCATGCCGCGGGACGGATGGTTCCAGCGCAGCAGCGCCTCCGCGCCGGTGATCTCGCCGCTCGGCGCATGGATCTTCGGCTGGTAGTACAGCTCCATCTGCTTGTGCTCGAGCGCACGCCGCAGGTCTCTGAGCAGTTCGAGCTGGTCGCGCTTGCCGCGCATCATTCGCGGGTCGAAGAAGGCGTGGCCGGCACCTCCGGCGGCTCTCGCTTCGCCCATGGCGGCCTGCGCGTGGGCAATCATCGTCGACAGGGCGCCGTGCTCGGGGTACATCGCCACGCCGATCGAACAGGTGAGGGACAACTCGCCCTGCGCCGCCGCGAAGGGCATCCTGATGGCAGCCAGGATTTCGTTCGCCTTGGCCGAAGCATCCCGGGGCTGCGGGTCGTCGGCCATCAACAGCAGGAATTCGTCGCCGCCCAGGCGGGCCGCCATGAACGGTTTGACCAGCGAACGCATGCGCTTGGCGGCCTGCCGCAGCACGTGGTCGCCGGCGCCGCGGCCGGCGGCCGCGTTCACCGATTTGAAGTCGTCGAGGTTGACGAAGAGCAGAGCCAGTTGCAACGACTCCGCATCGGCACGCCGCGCCGCCTGCGCGAGCGTGCCCTCGAAGGCGGTCAGGCCCGGCAGGCCGGTTATCGGGTCGTTGGCGCCGACGAGCGCGCGGGGATCGATGCGCTCCGGTTCGGGGTCGACGCGGGCGTTGCCTGCAAACGGGTTTTTTGCGCGCAAGGCGGTCAGCAGCGCGTTGGGCAAGCTCAGCTTCATGGGTCGTTATCGGTTCGCGGGCGCTGCGCTTTACCTTTTCGCGTGACCGAAGAATGCCTCGGCGTTCCGGCCCGGCGCCGACACCGGAAGTCAGGTCGGCCCCGGGTCGCTTCGCTTCAGTTCGCGTAGCCCCGCGAAGCCAGCGCCCAGCCCTGGAGACGGCTGGACGGCACGACCCTGCTTTTCGCCAGGTGCCGGGACACCTCACCCGCGAGCGCCCAGGCGGAATCGTCCCAGCGTTTCCCGCCACCTGAGCAGCGCCGGCATCACCCCCTGCCGCAGCCACACGTCGTGCGCATGCGCCTCGTGCTTCAGCCCGCAGTGGATGGCCTCCGCGAGCAGGCGCAGGCGCGCTTCGGATCGCTCCAGCGGCGATGAGGATCGAAAGTGCTTGATCAGCAGGTTCTTGCCTGCCTGCGTCTTCGCCCGGTGGGTGAAGACATGCTGAATCTGTTGCATCGCGAGGCGAACCGAGTAGGAAGGTATCGGTGCCGCCAGCGGCAGCACCGGTGCGTCCTGCGGTCTCATCGCGAAGCAGGGCCCGAGCATCAGGGCGGCCAGCCGCAACCACGCGATCGGCTCCAGCCCCTCGCTCGCCGATGACCGCTGCGAACGTTCGAGAACCTCGTCGAACGACAGCGCGCCTTTGGCCTGGTTCGCGAAGGTGCTCATGACGGCCAGGTTGTTCACCGCGTAGGCACCGTCGTTGTTCAGCCGATCGACCGACCAGTCGCTGCCGGTGCGCTCGCCGTGGGTCAGGGCGGTGCGCATGACGGGGCAGGTCGAAACGTCCATCGCCTTCAGCAGTTCGGGGGTGACCCGCTCGTCGAAGGCGCGCCCACGGTGCCAGGCGCCGAGGCGGAGCTGCAGCCACTTTCTGACATAGCGGTCCGGCTCCTGCGGCCGCACGCCGGTGGCCGACGCGAATTCGAATCCCTCGCGAATGCTGGGTGAGAGGTGTTTGGCGGCCAGCGAGTTGCGGTAGCGGAACAGGTCGTGCCCCAGTTGCCGCCCGGTCTCTGTCAATTGGATGGATTGAGTCTGAGTCATCGGAAATCTCCATGCGCTGCGCGCCCACGATCGCACGGGTCGTGCTGCGGCAACGCGCAAAATGTCGAGTGATGCGGCGCGAACGAATCGAGATCGAACGCGCGCATGCCCACCGGCCATGACAGCCGGAGCGGACCGAGCCGGGAACCGGCGGTCAGAGGATGGGCGGGCGCTCGAGGCGACGCGGGTCGCAGTTCTGGAAGCGGCAGGCCGGCAGCTTGTGCCAGCCGGCATCGCTGGCCAGGCGCGGGGAAGCGGGCAAGGACAACTCGCCAGACCCGGCCGCGAGGACCGTCAGTGCGGCCGAGCCACCGGTCTCCGCGGTGCCCTGCCCGCCGCCCTGATCATCGGCGCCGACGATCACCAAGCTCCCGTCGCCTGCGGCATGGTGATGCCGGCCCAACGCCGAATGGTCGTGAACATGGTAGGTCGAATCGCCGACGTGATCGGTTCGGCGGAAGTCCTGCCAGCCGGCCATCGGCCCCAGATCCGGCGCGCCGAACGCGCCGACCGCAGCGCCGGTGTGGAAGTGCAGCGGCCCCAAGGTCGCCGACAGCAGGCCGGCGAGACCGCCCAAGGGCAACGCAACGAGCAGGCAGCAACAGACCAGCCACCGCGTGGCTCGCAGCTTGGAGCGCCAGGTTGGTCGTGACATCGGTGCGCAGGAGGGCCAGGGTTGCCTCTTCTTTCGTCCAGAACATACGCGAGAACCGGCCGATTCGACGCAGGAAATATGAATATTTTGAGATTCGTATGACGACGCGCGGCTGGTGACGGCACGAACCGGGCACAGAAAAAACTTGCCGGCGACCTCGCATCCGGTTCGTGTCCGACAGCGTATCGAATGTATGAAGAAATCAAATTTCGTATGAAACCGATGGCCATCGTCGATTGCGAAGGTTTCTTCTTCCACAGATGCGCTTTCGGCCGGAGGCGCCTCGTCCCTGTCTTACATCGCTCATCGCGAATCCAGAGGAACACATCATGTCCGACACAAAACAGTTGATCGACGTACTCCAAAAGCGCGCACGCAAACTCGAAGACCGGCGCCAGTTCTTCCGCAAGACCAGTGGCGTGGCCATCGGCATGGCCGGTGGCATGGTGCTCGGCGCCTGCGGTGGCGGCGGCACCGATGCCATCGCCCAATCAGCGCCGACCGACGCCGAGATCCTGAACTTCGCCCTCAACCTCGAATACCTCGAAGCACAGTTCTATCAGTACGCGGTGTTCGGCACCGGCCTGCCGGCCAACATGCTGACGGGCGTCGGCACGCAGGGCGCGGTGGTCGGCGGTCATGCGGTGGCGTTCCAGGATCCGATCGTCGCGCAGTACGCCAAGGAGATTGCCCAAGACGAGATCGCCCACGTCGCGTTTCTCCGTGCGGCACTCGGTGCTTCCGCGGTTGCCCAGCCGCAGATCGACGTCGGCGGCACCGACCCGAACGGGGCGTTCTCGGTGGCGGCACGAGCCGCCGGGCTGGTCGGGCCGGGCGTCGCGTTCGACCCCTACGCCAGCGACACCAATTTCCTGCTGGGTGCCTTCATCTTCGAAGACGTGGGTGTCACCGCCTACAAGGGCGCGGCGCCGCTGATCACCAACAAGACTTACCTCGAAGCCGCTGCCGGCATCCTGGCCGCCGAGGCGTATCACGCCGGCCTGGTGCGCACCGTTCTCTACTCCAAAGGCCTGGCCACGCCGAGCTTGCGGTCGGCCGCGAACGCCATTTCCGATGCCCGCGACAGCCTCGACAACTCGGCCGACGACGACCAGGGCATCACCGGCAGCGACGCGACGATGTCCAACATCGTGCCACTCGACGCCAACGGCATTGCCTACAGCCGCTCGCCGGGCGACGTGCTGAACATCGTCTACCTGACGAGGGACGCCGCGCTCAAGGGCGGCTTCTTTCCGAACGGCGTCAACGGCTCGCTGGTGATGAGCAGCGCCTACGCCTGATACCGAGCGACGCGCCTGGCCGCTGGGCAGGCGCGTCGCGGCGAGGCGTCTTCATGGGTCGAAACAGGAGTTTGCGATGACGATGGCGGCAGCAGGTCTTGCACCTTTCTCTGAAGCCCACCGGGCGGCGGGCACGCGCAGCCTGCCCGAGGCGAACCGCACGGTGGCCGTACCGAAAGGCGCCGGCCGGCGCGCCAACGCCAGGCGCCTGTTGGCGTTCGCCGGCCCGGGCTACATGGTCGCGGTCGGCTACATGGATCCGGGCAACTGGGCGACCTCCATCGCCGGTGGTGCCCAGTTCGGCTACACGCTTTTGGCGGTGGTGTTCATCTCCAGCCTGATGGCGATGCTGCTGCAAGCCGCCGCCGTCCGTCTCGGCCTGGCGAGCGGCCGTGACCTGGCACAGGTGTGCCGGGCGCATTTTTCGCCGCGCATCAACCTGATGCTGTGGGTGTTCTGCGAGGTGGCCATCGTCGCCTGCAACCTCGCCGAGGTGCTCGGCATGGCCACGGGCCTGAACCTGTTGTTCGGCATGCCGCTCTGGGCCGGTGTCTGCGCCACGGTCGTCGATGTGATGCTGATCCTGGCCTTGCAACGCCATGGGTTTCGTTGCGTCGAAGCAGTGATCATTGCGCTCGTCGCGTTGATCGGCGCGAGCTTTGCCGCGCAGTTGCTCTGGCTGCAGCCGTCGTTTCTGGGTGTGCTGCTCGGTTTCGTGCCGAGCCGCAGATCGTGCGCGACCCGCAGATGCTTTACCTCGCCGTCGGCATCGTCGGCGCGACGGTGATGCCCCACAACCTCTATCTGCATTCGTCGCTCGTGCAGACCCGCCGGCACGACCAGTCAGCGGCCGGAACGCGGCAGGCGATCCGTTTCGCCACCTTCGATTCGACGGTGGCCCTGGCGCTCGCGCTGTTCGTGAATGCGGCGATCCTGATCGTCGCTGCGGCGGCCTTCGATCGGCCCGGCCAGCCGGCGGTGACCGAACTGGCAGACGCCTACCGGCTGCTCTCGCCGCTGCTGGGCGTCGGTATCGCAAGCACGGTGTTCGGCGTCGGGCTGATCGCCTCGGGCTTGAGCTCGTCCGTGACCGGCACGCTGGCCGGCCAGATCGTGATGGAAGGCTTTCTGCAGATTCGTCTGTCCCCAGCGACCCGTGCCTTGGTGACCCGCCTGATCGCGATCGTTCCGGCACTCATCGCGACGGCTTGTTTCGGAGACGCCGGCGTCGGTTCCCTGCTGGTGTTCAGCCAGGTCGTGCTGAGCCTGCAACTGCCGTTCGCCGTCGTGCCGCTTCTAATGTTCACGACCCGCCGCAAGCACCTGGGTGACCTGGCGTTCGGGCGAGCGATGTCTGTCGCACTCTGGGCCGCGGCGGCGGTGGTCGTGATTCTCAACGTGTGGATGCTGCAGCGGCTGCTGACGACGTGACCGCGGCCGGGGCCGTCATTCGGTCACGCCGGCCGGGAGTCAACCGCACCGACAGCAAGAAGGCCCCCATCACGATGAGGATCACGGCGAGGCTCGGCAGCAGGCCGCGGTCGTCCAGCCAGTCGCTGGCTGCACTCGATGTCTGCCGCGCCACGCCGACTGCGGCCATCAGCAGGCTGGCGGCCCCCACGCTCAGCCCCATCACCCGGGAGGCCGTTCGGGCGGCGGCGCTGCTGCGGGCGAGGAGGCGGGCGACCCACCAGCCGTTCAGGCCGTCGGTCAGCAGCATCCCGGTGGTGAACACGAGGCCGCAGACCAGCGCGCCGTGCGCGAACCCGGTTCGGCTCGCCGCGGCAGAAAACATCACCGCCTCGCCGAGGGTGTCGAGCGAAACGGCGAAAAGTGCCCCGACGCCGAGCGACCAGAGCGGGTGGACGACGCCCGCCCAGCGGGCTGCGAACACGCGGCCGAGCACGAGCCGGCGCAGTCCGGCGGGCGCGACGACCTGGTCGGGGGCGCTGCGATAGACGTTGACGACGTTCAGCAGCCCGAGCGCCAGCAGGAACAGGATGGACACCCAGGCGCCGAAGTCGCCGAGCCACCCGGGAAGGCGCCAGGCGGCCGCCGTCTGCGACACCATCACCGCGACGGCGACGACCGCCGCGCCGTGGCCGAGCGAGAAAAGGGCGCCGCAAGCCCGCGCCCAGCGGGGATGGCGGCCCGCGCCTGCCCGGGTCAGGCTGTCGATCATCGCCAGGTGGTCGGCGTCGAACCCGTGCTTGATGCCCAGCAGCAGCACCAGCGCGGCCAGTTCGAACAGATTGGAGGGAAGCGAAGCCGTCAACATATGAAGAATAAAATATTCCTCATACGGATTTTATAGCGCTTGCCCGATGTGCGTCGGCGGCGTTCACCGGGTTGATCCAGCCGCCGCAGCCAGGTGCTGTCTGCTCAGAGCTTGACGCCGGCCCCCGCTGCGGCCAGCACCAACAGGCTGCCTGCAGGAAGCGTCAATGCAATGCCGCCCTGACCGTGCCAGCGGCCGATGCCGCGCGCATCGGTCGTGTCGAGCAGCACTTCCCAGACGCCCGCGGGCAGTGTGAACGCGCGGTCGTCGGCGTCGGCGTTGACCAGCAGCAGCAGGGGTGCGCTGGCGCGCCCGGGTTCGCCGATCAGGCAGCCGAGCACGCGAGAGGTGTCGGCCGACCAGAGCTCGCCCTGCAGCGCTTCGCCGTTGCTGCGCAGCCAGGACAGGTCGTGCAGCCCGAACGGGTTGGTCAGGCCACTGTACCAGTGGTTGGCGAAGGGCCGGGCGATGCGCCGCAGCGCGATGACGCGGGCGGTGAAATCGATCAGGTCCTGGTCGGCCGTGCTCCAGTCGATCCATGTGACGGGGCTGTCGAGGCAGTACGGGTTGTTGTTGCCGCCCTGGGTGTGGCCGAGCTCGTCGCCGGCGCTCATCATCGGCGTGCCCTGGGCGAGCAGCGTGGTCGCGAGCAGGGCGCGCTGCAGCCGGGCGCGGCGGGCGCTGATCACCGGGTCGGACGTCGGGCCTTCGACGCCGCAGTTGCTCGACAGGTTGTTGCCGGTGCCGTCGCGGTTGTCTTCGCCGTTGGCGGCGTTGTGCTTGTCGTTGTAGCTGACCAGGTCGCGCAGCGTGAAACCGTCGTGCGAGATGACGTAGTTGACCGACTCGGCCGGCGAGCGGGCGCGGCCCTGGTAGAGGTCGCTCGACGCGCAGAGGCGCTGCGCGAATGCGCCGCGCGAACTCGGGTGGCCGAGCCAGAAGGCGCGCATCTCGTCACGGAACCGGTCGTTCCACTCCGGCCAGCCGCGCGGGAAGCCGCCGACCTGGTAGCCGCCCATGCCAATGTCCCAGGGCTCCGCGATCAGCTTGACCTGGGCGAGCACCGGGTCCTGCGCGGCGGCGGTGAAAAAAGCGTGGCTGCGGTCGAAGCCCTGGTCGCCGCGACCGAGCACGGTCGCCAGGTCGAAGCGGTAGCCGTCGACGTGCATCTCGGTGACCCAGTAGCGCAGGCTGTCCAGCACCATCTGCAGCACCCGCGGCTCGCGCATGTCGACGGTGTTGCCGCAGCCGGTGTCGTTCTCGTGCTGCAGGCGGTTGGCGGGGTCGAGCCGGTAGTAGCTGGCGTTGTCCAGGCCCTGGAAGCTGATGCAGGGGCCGGTGCTGTCGCCTTCGCAGGTGTGGTTGTAGACGACGTCGAGCAGCACCTCGATGCCGGCCGCGTGCAGCGCTTTCACCATGCCGCGAAATTCGTTGCGCACGGCCGCGCCGGATGCACGGGCGCCGGGCGATGCGAGCCTGGGATCGGGGCTGAAGAAGCCGATCGTGTTGTAGCCCCAGTAGTTGACCAGGCCCAGCTTGACGAGGCGTTCCTCGTCGACATGATGGTGCACCGGCAGGACGCTGAGCGCCGTCACGCCGAGCCGCTGCAGGTGGCGGATCGACGCCGGGTGACCGAGGCCGGCGAAGCTGCCGCGCAGCGCCTCCGGCACGCCCGGGTTCAGCATCGAGAAACCCTTGACGTGGATCTCGTAGATGACCGAGTCGGGGGTCTTGGTCGCGGGCGGCTTGTCGTCGCCCCAGTCGTAGGCATCGGCGACGACGCGGGCCTTCAGGGCGCGGGCGGCGTTGTCGCGGGTGTCCATCTGCCGCGGGTGGGTGCGGTCGGCGGCGAAATGCTCGTCGGCCCAGTCGAAGTCACCGACGATCTCGCGGGCGCAGGGGTCGAGCAGCAGCTTGGTCGGGTTGAAGCGCAAGCCCTTGTCGGGCCGCCACGGGCCGTGGGCGCGCAAACCGTAGACGAGGCCCGGCCGGGTTGAACGCCGGGAACGTAGCCGTGCCAGACGTCGTTGGTGTGGGCCGGCAGGCGCAGCCGGGCGATTTCGGCGGCGCCGGCTTCGTCGAACAGGCAGAGGTCGATCGCCTGGGCGTTGGCCGAGAACACCGCGATGTTGACGCCGGCACCATCGAAATGGGTGCCGATCGGCCAGGGCAAGCCCGGCAGGATCGTCAGCGGTTTGAGGATGGGCGAGGCGGCTTTTGCAACAGTTACGGCTTCCATTCGAACATCACCGTGGCAAGTGGAGGAAGGTCGATCACGACCGAATGCGGCTTGCCGTTCCAGCCGGTCGCGTCGGTGCTGGCCGCGCCGAGCGGCGTGCCGACATTGCTGCCGCCGTAGTGGGCCGAATCGGTGTTCAGGCACTCGTGCCAGGCGCCGGCCCGTGGCACGCCGAGCCGCAGGCCGAGGCGGGGTGTCGGGGTGAAATTGCAGACGACGACGATCAGGTTCTCGCCATCGGCACTGCGGCGAACGAAGCTCAGCAGGGAGCGTTCGGCGTCGTCGCCGCTGATCCATTCGAAGCCGGAGCTGTCGAAGTCGCGCTGGTGGAGGGCCGGCGCCCGGCGGTAGAGCCGGTTCAGGTCGCGCACCAGATTGCGGATGCCGGCATGCGGGTTGGCGGGCGAGGCGTCGGCCAGCAGATGCCAGTCGAGGCTCTGGTCGTGGTTCCACTCGCGTTCCTGCGCGAACTCGCAGCCCATGAAGAGCAGCTTCTTGCCGGGGTGGCCGAACATGAAGCCGTAGTAGGCGCGCAGGTTGGCGAACTTCTGCCAGCGGTCGCCCGGCATCTTGCCGATCATCGAGCCCTTGCCGTGGACGACTTCGTCGTGCGAGAGCGGCAGCACGTAGTTCTCGTTGAAGGCGTAGGCGAGGCCGAAGGTGATCTCGCCGTGGTGGTGGCGGCGGTGGACGGGGTCGCGCTCCATGTAGGAGAGCGTGTCGTGCATCCAGCCCATGTTCCATTTGTAGTGGAAGCCGAGGCCGCCGGCGTAGACCGGGCGCGAGACGGCCGGGAAGGCGGTCGATTCCTCGGCGAGGGTGATCGCCTGCGGCCGCTCGACACCGACCGTCTCGTTCATGCGGCGCAGGAATTCGATCGCCTCCAGGTTCTCGCGGCCGCCGTGGCGGTTCGGGATCCACTCGCCGTGCTTGCGGCTGTAATCGCGGTAGAGCATCGAGGCGACCGCGTCGACGCGCAGGCCGTCGACCGCGTAGCGCTCCAGCCAGAAGAGCGCATTGGCGACCAGGAAGTTCGAGACCTCGGTGCGCCCGAGGTTGTAGATCAGGGTGTTCCAGTCCTGATGGAAGCCTTCGCGCGGATCGGCGTATTCGTAGAGGTGGGTGCCGTCGAATTCGGCCAGGCCGTGGGCGTCGGACGGGAAATGCGCCGGCACCCAGTCGAGCAGCACGCCGAGGCCGGCGACATGGCAGCGGTCGACGAAGCGGCGAAAGCCGGGCGCATCGCCGAAGCGGGCGGTCGGCGAATAGAGGCCGATCGGCTGGTAGCCCCAGGAACCGTCGAACGGGTGCTCGCTGACCGGCATCAGTTCGAGGTGGGTGAAGCCGAGATCGACCGCATACGGCACCAGCAGATCGGCGAGCTCGTCCCAGCTCAGGAAGCGGTTGCCCTCCTCGGGCTTCCTCCGCCAGGAGCCGAGGTGCACCTCGTAGATGCTGACCGGCGCGTCGAGCGCGTTGGCCTGCTGGCGCTCTGGCGAAACCGGTGCGACGGCCGGCATCCGGGCGACGACACTGGCCGTCGCCGGCCGGTATTCCGACTGCAGCGCGTAGGGGTCGGCCTTTTGCGGCAGCAGCCGGCCGTCACGGGCCCGGATCTGGAATTTGTAGCAGGCGCCCAGGCCGACGCCGGGCAGGAAAATTTCCCAGATGCCGCATTCGCGGCGTACCCGCATCGGGTGGCGGCGTGCGTCCCAGTGGTTGAAATCGCCGACGACGCTGACCTGCGACGCGTTCGGCGCCCAGACGGCGAAGCTGGTGCCGGCCGCGCCTTCCAGGGTTCGCTGGGTGGCGCCCAGCACCTCGTACGGCCGCAGGTGCGAACCCTCGCCGAGCAGCCACACGTCGAGTTCGCCGAGTACCGGCGGGAAGCGATAGGCGTCGTCGATGATGGTCGAGTTGCCGTCGACCCAGCGCACCTGCAGACGGTAGTTCGGGCGGTTCTGGCAGTTCAGCGGGCCTTCGAAGATGCCGTCGGCATGGCGCGGCTGCAACGAGCCGAGCAACTCGCCGCTGCTGGCATCGAGCACCGCCACCTGGGCGGCTCCGGGCAGCAGGGCGCGCAGCCACAGGCGGCCGCCGTCGCCCGCATGCACGCCGAGCACCGAGAACGGGTCGGCGTGAACGGCATGCCGAAGGAGTTCGACATCGTGTTCGCCGAGCTTGCTCATCGGGGCAGGGGCTGGCTGCTCTGTGGCCGGCGCGCCTCGGGCTCGATGCCCCAGATCTGCCGGGCGTACTCGCCGATCGTGCGGTCGGACGAGAACACGCCCATGCCGGCGACGTTGGTGATCGCGCATTCGGCCCACTGGTCCGGGTTGCGGAAGAGCTCGTCGACCCGGCCCTGCGCGGCGACATAGGCTTCGTAGTCGGCCAGCAGCAGGTAGTGGTCGCCGCCCCACAGCAGCGAATCGACCAGGCCCCGGTAGCGGCCGGGCTCGTCGGGTGAGAAGGTGCCGCCGGCGATCATGTCGAGCACGGGCTTCAGGGCCGGGACGGTTTCGTAGAGGCGCATCGGCTGGTAGCCGGCGAGCTTGGCCGCCTGCACCTCGGGGGTCTTCAGGCCGAAGATGAAGATGTTGTCGTCACCGACCGCTTCGCGGATTTCGATGTTGGCGCCGTCGTCCGTGCCGATCGTCAGCGCGCCGTTCAACGCGAGCTTCATGTTGCCGGTACCGGAGGCCTCGGTGCCGGCGGTCGAGATCTGCTCCGACAGGTCGGCGCCCGGCATGATCGTCTCGGCGACCGACACGCCGTAGTTCGGAATGAAGACGACCTTCAACCGGTCGGCGATGCGCGGGTCGTGGTTGACGACCGCGCCGACGTCGTTGATCAGCCGGATGATGTTCTTCGCCATCACGTAGCTCGATGCCGCCTTGCCGGCGAAGATGATGGTGCGCGGCACCCAGTCGGCCTCGGGGTCGGCGAGGATCGCCTGGTAGCGGGTGACCGCGTGCAGCACGTTGAGCAGCTGCCGTTTGTACTCGTGGATGCGCTTGACCTGCACGTCGAAGAGGCTGGTCGGGTCGACCTTGATGCCGGTCAGGCGGTCGATCAGCGCGCCGAGCCGGGCCTTGTTGGCGCGCTTGATCGCCATGAATTCGGTGCGGAAGGCGGCATCGGCCTTTTTCGCCTGCAGGCTCTTCAGACGGTCGAGGTCCAGCCGCCAATCGGTGCCGAGCGTGCGGTCGAGCAGCGACGCGAGGCCCGGGTTCGCCTGCGCCAGCCAGCGCCGCGGCGTCACGCCGTTGGTCATGTTGGTGAAACGCTCCGGCCAGAGCAGCGCGAAGTCGGCGAAGATGGTTTTCACCAGCAGGTCGGAATGCAGCGCCGAGACGCCGTTGACCTTGTGGCTGCCCACGATCGAGAGGTTGGCCATCCGCACCCGCCGGTCGCCGCGCTCGTCGATGAGCGAGAGCCGGGCGAGGAATTCGCTGTCGTCGGGCTTTTGCTTGGCGGCGAAATCGAGCAGCTCCTGGTTGATCCGGAAGATGATCTCCAGATGGCGCGGCAGCACCAGTTGCATCAGCGCGACCGGCCAGGTCTCGAGGGCCTCGGGCATCAGCGTGTGATTGGTGTAGGAGAAGATGCGGGTGCACATCGCCCAGGCCTGCGGCCAGTGCATGTCGTGCTCGTCGCAAAGCAGCCGCATCAGCTCGGCGACGCTGATCGCCGGGTGGGTGTCGTTCAGGTGGATCGCGACCTTCTCGGCGAGGTTGGAGAGGCTGCCGTGCTCCTGCACATGGCGGTGAATCAGATCCTGCAGCGAGGCGGCGACGAAAAAGTACTCCTGCCGCAGCCGCAGCTCGCGGCCGGCCGGCGTGCTGTCGTTCGGGTAGAGCACCCAGGAGATGTTCTCGTATTCGTTCTTGGCGCTCGCCGCCCGGGCGTAGTCACCGGTGTTGAAGGCGTTCAGGTCGATGTGCGAGGGGGCGGCCGCCTTCCAGAGGCGCAGCGTGCTCACTTTCTCGGTGCCGTGACCGGGAATCACCATGTCGTAGGCCTTCGCCGCGACTTCGCCGCTGGCTCGCCAGAGCGAGCGCTGCTCGCTGCCCGAACCGCTGTGTTCGACCCAGCCGCCGAAGCGCACCGGGTAGGTGATGCCGGCGCGCGGGAATTCCCAGGCGGTGCCGTCTTCCAGCCACGGGTCCGGGTGCTCGATCTGCTGGCCGGCCTTGATCTCCTGCGCGAACATGCCGTATTCGTAGCGGATGCCGTAGCCGAACGACGGCAGGCCGAGGGTCGCCATCGAGTCGAGGAAGCAGGCGGCCAGCCGCCCGAGGCCACCGTTGCCGAGTGCCGCATCGGGTTCCTGGTCGCCGACGTCTTCCAGCCGCTGGGCGTGGTGCTGCACCGCCTTGGCCGCTTCGCCGCGCAGGTCGAGGGCGGCCAGGGCATTGGAAAGCGTGCGCCCCATCAAGAATTCCATCGAGAGGTAGTAGACCCGCCGCGCCTGGTCGACCGTCTGCATCGCCTGGGTCTCGACCCAGCGTTTGGACAGCTGCTGGCGGGCGACTTGCGACACCGCCTGCATCAATTCGTTCTGGCTCGCCTGGCCCGGTGCGACACCGACGTTCAGGAGCAACTGGTCTTCGACGGCCCGGGTGAAGGGCGATGCGGCCGAGATGGAGGTCTGAAGATTGGAGATCACTCGGAAGTCCTTTGAAGTCGAAAGAGGCGATGCAGAGCCGCATCGCCCGGCGCGGGCCCGCGGGGGCCGCGGCGAGTGTCGCATCCGGCCCAGCTTCCGGGCGGCGGAACACGCAATTTTTACGCCCGCCGGCGAGCCCGGCAAGCTCCATCACGATTCGTTCGGCCTGCGCATCGCCGACGTTGCGGCGTTCACAAAAGCGGCACACTCGGGGACGCAGCGTGCGCCGTCGGTGCGACCCGCACCCGCCCTGCCGAAACCGCAAGAGCACCCGAGAAACTGGAGGAGACGCACCCCATGACACCCGATGAACTCGCCCTGAGCCTGGACCTGCCCAAACGCGCGGTCGCGCTCGTTCTTGCCGGCGGCCGCGGCAGCCGCCTGAAGAGCCTGACCGACAGTCGTGCGAAACCGGCGGTCTATTTCGGCGGCAAGTTCCGCATCGTCGATTTCGCGTTGTCGAACTGCATCAATTCCGGCATCCGGCGGATCGGCGTCATCACCCAGTACAAGTCGCACAGCCTGCTGCGCCATGTGCAGCGCGGCTGGGGCTTCCTGAAGAGCGAGATGAACGAATTCGTCGACCTGCTGCCCGCGCAGCAGCGCACCGACGACGAGAGCTGGTACCGCGGCACGGCCGACGCCGTCTACCAGAACCAGGACATCCTCGCGAGCTACGGCGCCGACTACATCGTGGTGCTGGCCGGCGACCACATCTACAAGATGAACTACGCGCTGATGCTGGCCGACCATGTCGCCAAGGGCCGGGACTGCACCGTCGGCTGCATCGCGGTGCCGCGCCACGAGGCGACCGCCTTCGGCGTGATGGCGGTCGACAACGACTACCTGATCACCGATTTCGTCGAAAAACCGGCCGAGCCGCCGACCATGCCGGGTGATGCGGCGCACTCGCTCGCCAGCATGGGCATCTACATCTTCAACGCCCGCTTCCTCTACAAGGAACTCGAGCGTGACATCAACGACCCCGACTCGAGTCACGATTTCGGCAAGGACATCATTCCGCGCGCCGTGCGCCTCGGCAACGCCGCGGCCCACCCGTTCAACCTCAGCGCGGTCGGCACCCGCATCAACGAGGAACCTTACTGGCGCGACGTCGGCACGATCGACGCGTACTGGGACGCCAACATCGACCTGACCGCGACCGACCCGAAATTGAACCTCTACGACACCCGCTGGCCGGTCTGGACGTACCAGGCGCAGCTGCCGCCGGCGAAATTCGTTCATGACGAGCCGGACCGGCGCGGCATGGCGATCGAATCGGTCGTCTCCGGGGGCTGCATCGTCTCGGGCAGCGTCTACCGCTCGGTGTTGTTCTCGAACGTGCGGGTGCATTCCTATTCGGTCGTGAACTGGTCGGTGCTGTTGCCGTACGTGCAGGTCGGGCGCGGCGCGCGGCTGACCCGGGTGGTGGTCGACCGGGGTTGCTCCATACCGGACGGTCTCGTCATCGGCGAGGATCCCGCGTCGGACGCGAGTCGCTTCTACCGCTCGGAAAACGGCATCACGCTGGTCACCCGACAGATGCTGGAGGCGTTGAAGTCATGAGAGTGCTGCATGTCGCGGCGGAAGTCTTTCCGCTGGTCAAGACCGGCGGTCTGGCCGACGTGCTCGGCGCGCTGCCGCAGGCGTTGATCGAGGTGGGCGCCGACGTGCGCCTGCTGTTGCCGGGTTTGCCGGCGGTCGCCGATGCGGTGCTGGATCAGAAAGTGGTCTGCCAGATCGGCCCGGCCTTCGGTGCCGCCCGCATCACGCTCAAGCTCGGCAAGATGCCGCAGAGCCGGGTGCCGGTCTATGTGATCGATGCGCCCTACCTCTACCGTCGCGACGGCGGGCCTTACCAGACGCGAGCCGGCGTCGAATGGCCGGACAACCTGCAGCGTTTCGCGCTGCTCGGCTGGATCGGCGCGCACCTCGCGGCCGGCGAGCTCGACACCGACTGGACGCCGCAGGTGCTGCATGCCCACGATTGGCATGCCGGCATGGCCTGTGCCTATGTCGACGCCCACCCGCCGACCCGCGCGGCCACCGTCTTCACCGTTCACAACCTGGCCTACCAGGGCCTGTTCCCGAGCGCCGATTTCCCGATGCTGGGGCTGCCGGCGCGCTTCACCGCCTCGTCGGCGCTCGAATACCACAGCCAGATCTCGTTCATGAAGGCCGGCCTGAAGTTCGCACACCGCGTCACCACGGTCAGCCCGACCTATGCGACCGAGATCGCCACCCATGAATTCGGCTTCGGTCTGGACGGCGTCATCCGCGGCCGCGGCGCGTCGGTCAGCGGCATCCTGAACGGCGTCGACGGCGCCGTCTGGGACCCGGCGAACGATCGCGAGCTGGCGGCCCGCTACTCGCCGACATCGCCCACGGGCAAGGCCGAGTGCAAACGGGCACTGCAGGCCGAATTCGGTTTGACGCCGGACGCCAAGGCGCCGATCTTCGCGTCGTCAGCCGGCTGACGTCTCAAAAGGGTCTGGACCTGGTGCTCGGCGCCTTGCCCGGCCTGCTGCGCCGTGGCGGCCAACTCGCGCTGCAGGGCGAGGGCGACCCGGTGCTCGAGGCCGCGTTCACGGCGGCGGCGCAGGCCAACCCGGGCCGCGTCGCCGTGCGCATCGGCTACGACGAGGCGTTCGCCCATCGTCTGATCGCAGGTGCCGACGCGATTCTCGTGCCCTCGCGCTTCGAGCCCTGCGGCCTGACCCAGCTCTACGGCCTGCGCTACGGCACCGTGCCGATCGTGCGCCGGGTCGGCGGTCTCGCGGACACGGTGGTCGACGCGACCGAGGAGGCCGTCGCGGCCGGCCGCGCCACCGGCTTCGTCTTCGACGGCGCGACGCCGGCCGCGCTCGAAGCCGCCCTGCAGCGCGCGTTCGACGCGCGGGCGCAGCCCGGGCGCTGGCAGCAGCTCAGCCGGCGCGGCATGACGGAGGACTACTCCTGGCAGGGCGCGGCACGCAAGTACGTGGCGCTCTACCAGTCGCTGGCCGGCGCGGCCTCGCCGATCGACTGATAGGTGCAAGGATCAGCCGCCGAGTCGCCGAGCCGCCGAGCCGCCGAGCCGCTCAGACCTCCGGATCGACCGTCCGGTCGTGCTCCGGGTCGACCGGGATGCCGGCCGGCACCGGTCCCAGGTCGGGCTCGACCGGGAGTTGCCCTGGCTCCTGGTCCTCTTCCTCGCCTCGATGGGGGTGGTGGGTGTGCGTGTTCATCTTCTGCTCCAGATGGGGGTCGTGACCGTGACCCGGATCATCGCCGGTCAACGGCATCGTGCCGGGGTCGGCGCACGTCGTCCGGCTGCCGGGGGCCGTCGGGCACATCCGGCGTCGCCACGCTGCGCGAGCCGGCGCGCATCGGCAACCCGCCACCGAACTGCCGTCCCGCGCCCTGCCTTCTCCGGCGATCGACCGGCGGCGCAGCGCCTAAGGTGTCGGCCATCCACCGTGCCCGGCCGGGTCGCTCAACGCCACGCCATGAGTTTCGTCAAAAAAACATTGAAACGCGCCCGCGCCAACCCGCGCATTCCGGCGGCGGTCCTGCTCGCCGTCCTGCTGCTCGCCGGTCTTGCGCTGTTGCACGGCCGCGCGCCGAACAGGACGCCGACGCCCGCAAGATCCCCGAAGCCCGGCTGTTCGAGAACAACGCCGACGACTGGCTCGCGCATCAGCAGAACGTCGGTGACTTCCGGGCCGCGCTCGACGCCGGCCGGTTGGCGGTCGTCGGCCTGGCCAACGCCCACCCGGGGCTCGTGCTCTACACCCTGAAGAACGGCGACAAAGCGAGTGCGGTCGTCCCCGGCTGCACGCCGATGGGCTGTGCCGGCACCGCCCTCGATCGCCTCGGCGACCGGAGTGCCGAGCGCGGTTTCGCCCTCGTCCACATCGACGTCGACCCGCGAACGGCCAGCCGCCGAACGCTCGACCTGATCGACGGCCTGCTCTCGCCGCTGTTGCTGATCGGCGGGATGGTCGGGGCGCTGCTCGTCGCGACCAAGCTGCAGACCGGCATGGGCGGAGCTGCGAACAAGCTGTCGGTTCGACCCGAGCTGCGCTTCGCCGACGCGATCGGCAACGACGAGGCGAAGGCGGCGCTGAACCGGGTCAAGGCCTTCATGCACGACCCGGCGCACTATGCGAAGCTGGGCGCCGCCGCGCCGCGCGGCGTGCTGCTGGTCGGCTCGCCCGGCACCGGCAAGACGCTGCTGGCCAAGGCGCTCGCCGGCGAAAGCCGCGCCAACTTCATCGCCGTCGACGGTTCCTATTTCACCGCGAGTTTCTACGGCGCCGGTGTCGCCAAGGTCAAGGCGCTCTTCAAGCTGGCCCGCAAGCACGCACCCTGCGTGCTGTTCATCGACGAGGTCGACGGCATCGGCCGGCGCACCCGGGGCGAGGGCGGCGGCGCCGAGTCGGAACTGAACCGCATCATCAACCGCGTGCTGGTCGAGATGGACGGCTTCGACGCGCTCGACAATGTCGTCGTCGTGGCCGCCACCAACCACGAGAACAACATCGACGAGGCGATGCGCCGGCCCGGCCGCTTCGACATGCTGGTGCGTCTGGCGCTGCCGACCCTGCCCGAGCGGCAGCGCCTCTTCGATCTCTACGTCGGCAAGGTCAGGAGCGACGGCCGGACCGACACCGCCGCACTCGCGCGGATGACCGCCGGGACCTCGCCGGCCGAGATCGCCAACATCGTCAACAAGGCGGCCTCGACCGCCGCCGAGGCGGGCTCGGACGTCGTGACGACCGAGCACTTCCTGCGGGCGATCGAAACCCATCAGCTGGGCGGCGAGGTCTCGTCGATCAAGGAGCTGTTCAGCGAGGATTTGCGCAGCCGGCTGGCGTATCACGAGTCCGGTCATGCGCTGGTCGGCCATTGGCTGCGCGCGGGCGTCGTCGAGCGGGTCACGATCGAGCCGCGCGGCCAGGCGCTCGGCGTCACCTACATCACCCGAGATACCGAAGACCCGCTCTACAAACAGGCCGAGCTGACCAGCCGCCTGGCGATGACGCTGGCCGGCCGGGAGACCGAACTGCTCGTCTTCGACAGCGTCTCGACCGGCGCGTCCGACGATCTGAAACGGGCCTCGGAACTGGCGATCGACATGGTCGGCTCGCTCGGCTTCTCCGATGCCTTCGGGCTGCTCAGCGTGGCCGGCGTGCCGAAGGAATTGCTCGGGCCGGACATCCAGGCCGCGGTGCTGCGGGAGGCCCGCGCGCTGCTGGAAAAGAGCCAGGTGACCTGTCAGCAGGTGCTGCGGGCGAACCGCCACCGCCTCGACGCGCTGGCCCAGCGGCTGCTGCAGGTCGACGTGCTGTCCGGCGGCGAGCTGAAGGCGCTGCTCGGCGATGCGAGGCAGGCGGGACGCGGTCGCCGCCTAGTCTCGGCTCAGGCCAGGCCCATGAATCGGCGCACCCTCCGGATGCGCGCATCGGACGCCTCTGGCGACTTGATCTGCTGCGGTGTCGCATCCACCTGGATCGACCCGTGCTCCATGAACAGCACCCGGTCCGAGATGGCCAGCGCGAAGTCCATCTCGTGGGTCACGATCAGCATCGTCATGCCTTCCTGCGCCAGGTCCTGAATCACCTTCAACACCTCGCCGACCAGCTCGGGGTCGAGCGCCGAGGTCGGTTCGTCGAACAGCATCACGTCGGGCGACATGGCGAGCGCCCGGGCGATGGCCACGCGCTGCTGCTGGCCGCCGGAGAGCTGGTGCGGGTACTTGTGCTGGTGCGCCAGCAGGCCCACCTTGTCGAGCAGCTGCAGGGCGCGGCGTTGCCGCAGTACAGCGTCCGCCGGCTGGCCGTGGTAGCGCGGCGCCAGCAGCACGTTGCCGAGCACGCTCAGGTGCGGGAACAGGTTGAAGCTCTGGAACACCATGCCGATGCGGCGCACGCCCTGCCGCACCCGGCGGCTCTCCGGCGGATCCCGGGCGAGGATGTAGCTCTCGCCGAACAGGACGATCTCGCCCTGGTCGATCGCCTCCAGCGCATTGACGGTGCGGATCAGCGAGGTCTTGCCCGAACCCGACGGCCCGATGATGGAGATCACCCTCGCCGGCAGCGACCTCGGCCATCGACGCCCTGGAGCACCGGGGTGGGCGCCGTAGGCCTTGTGGATGTTGCGCAGTTCCAGCGCGGCCGGCTGGCCGGGCCCGCTCGCCGCCGGGGCGATCGCCGCCGGATGGCCCAGCTGCTCGCGCAGGGCGGGTGCAGGCGGCCTCGTCCAGCGTAGTCGCGCTGCGCCGCTGCAGGTCGAGGCGCCGCTCCAGCCCGCCGAGCAGCGTGCTGAACAGGGTGACCAGCATCACGTAGTACACCGCCACGCCGAGCAGCGTTTCCATCACCAGGAAGTTCTGCGAATACATGCGCAGGCCGGTCATCAGCAGCTCGGGCAGCGAGATCACCGAGACCAGCGAGGTCAGCTTGATGATCGTCACGTATTCGTTGATCAGCGTCGGCAAGGCGATGCGAAACGACTGCGGCACGACGATCAGGCGCATCGCACCGAAGCGGCCGAAAGCCAGCGCGCGGCCCGCCTCGCGCTGCCCGCGCGCAACGGCCAGCAGCCCGCCGCGGTGGATCTCCGCCATGTAGGCCGCCTCGGTCAGCACCATCGCGACCAGGCCGGCGAAGAACGGTTCGCCGATGACGCTGCGGCTCATCGGCACGATCTGCGGCAGGTTGAAGACGAACACCACCAGCACCAGCAGCGGCACGCTGCGGAAGAGCCAGATGTAGAGCCCTGCCAGCATGCGCACCCCGCGTGCAGCCGAGATGCGGGCACACGCCAGGAAAAAGCCCATCACCATGCCGATCACCCAGGAGAGCGAACCCAGCTCGACCACGGTGACGCAGGCGCGCCAGAAGATCCCCATCGAGAACAGGGACC